>DWJK01003981.1:0-12488 GCA_018248815.1 Croniades pieria auraria
CAGATACTAACTGACGGGGATGATAAATCAGATACTAACTGACGGGGATGATAAATCAGATACTAACTGACGGGGATGATAAATCAGATACTAACTGACGGGGATCATAAATCAAAACCGGCGAGAGAACGTACATATCAGGCTTATATCCAGCAGTGGAATAAAATAGGCAGATGATGATGATGATGAGATTACGTAAAGACTCTGAAATGATAGAGATCCTCAGCACTCGGTGTTCTCTGCTTAGTTAGTGCAGGCACAGCGAATATGTATTCTTATGAATATCTTCTATCATTAAATTAACTTTCTTTTTACTTTTTAAAAAATACGTAACATCACGCCTATAATCCCCGAAAAGGTAGACAGAGGAGTGTAGTACACTCCCGCGTTTCACCAGTTACGTTTACGTCCCATGGTGGTGAGCCTATTGCCATACACCGGGACAGATCCAGACTCCGAGCTACTACTGGAAATTCTAAACTAGAAAAATTTAACAGTACACGACCCGGGATTTGAACCCAGGACCTCCCGTTCGGCCGTCGGGCTTGCAACCACTCGACCAACGGTCAAATTTCTATTTATTATTTTTTTTACCTTTGACAGCCCGTGTCAGTTACTCTTATGCCGAAAAATACAAGGTTGAACAGTCTTTGTTCCTGAAAATTTAAACTCATTTGTATCGTAATAGTCGTAATCGTTAACTTTTGTTGCTATACATCCCTAATTCTATAGACAACAGAACCAACTCACAAATCAAGTGTCATCTATTTAACGTGACTACCCATGACAAGATCGTTTACATCCGTCCAACATTTCGACCTTAAGAACGATTTACAACAAACAATGAACTTATCCTAGACATGTCCTGCTATAAGACAACATATGCACCCTACAGGATAAAGAAGTAGATACAAAGCGAGGCGTTTTTTTCCCGCGAAAGCTTATAGAAGGCATTTCCATCAGCGCACCGCGTGCTGGACGTCCGCACATCAAACACTTTCACACCAGCGGATGAGCGCGGCGAAAACTGGAAAAATGTCGTAATTCACGCCTGTATGGCGCTCTCGAGAAATCCGCTGCAGCCGCTTTGATGGGAGGTGTCGCGTAACGTGTTATATATTTAGATCGTACAAGGCTATGTTCATACGCTTCATTATAGAACGGAAATTCGAAAATGGGAATGCAATTCGTACAACAGATAAGATAAGTAACCGAACCGAAGTGAAAAAGCATTGAGAATTAACCGGGTTCATATTAAACACGTATAAAATACTCACGAAACGTTTAATTGAATGACAGGTTTATAAATTTTATACATTATAATAGTGACTGTATAAAAATGAAAGTGCTCAAGATATGGACAATGAAAGCGCCTTGCGATGTTTTAGGGCAACTGAATTATATTACTGCCTCGTTGGTGGAGTAGTTGCAAGCGCGACTGCCGATCTGGAGGTCCTGGATTCAAATCCCAAGTTGGGTGCTATTGGATTTTTCTAATTTAGAATTTCTAGCAGTGAATCGGAGTCTGGATATGAGCCCAGTGTATGGCAATAGACTCACCAACCATTCCATGGGACTTAACTGGTGAAACGTGGGGGTACTACACTCCTCTGCCTATCCCTTCGGGTATTACAGGCGTGATGTTACCTTTGAATTATAATATTACTAGCACATTTACGATTGCATGAACAACTCATTCAAAAATCAGAAGTGAGATGCAAGAATGCCGATAGCTTTACTTGGATTTGGAGATGCGTCTTGTATTTGTAAGGTGTTAAAGGTTTGTTCAGACGACTACAGCGAGATACTCCAGAAACTCCCTCCGTGGTAATTTTAACGGGGTGTTCAAAGTAATAACATATATTTGTAATATTAAAAGTAAAAGTCATACCTATACCAGAGTTTTATCATTAACAGTATAATAATTGTATTATAACAATGTATAATAATTTAACTTTAGTTCTAGCTACTTTTTACTATAATTCTTGTCAGTTTTATGTTCTCTGTATCTATGCATTTCATTTGCGTCTCTAACTGGGGTGACGCTCAACTTCTTACCTCGTATAATATTCTCCTGTATCAAATGTGCTAGTGTTTACTCTGTTGGTGCAACTTAATAAATATACAGCAAAAACAATTTTTCCTACGATAAAAATATCGAAGATATAGATAATTCGAAAGCGAATAAAGCCTTGATTTCCCGATAGCCTGGCTTTGTTTATCTCCTGTTCCATTATTGGTTTAAATCGAAGCAAACATGTCCAACAATCAGATTATCACGTTATTCCAATAAATAGATACATGTGGAAACGAAATCAATTCTTATAAGTCAATGACACGGCCAAAAAGATCTGATATGAATGTAATGGTTCAGTTTCTTGATATTATAAAACGACAATGTATTGACTATTGAAGTGCCGACAAAGCAAATAGAATACTATTTATTTTTACGTAAAAATAAAAATAATAATAATTGACTCATTTGTCATTCCACTGTTGGAATATGGGTCTTCTCTCATGTTGAGAGGGTTAAAATCGTGCTCTGCCACGCTGTCCAAGTGCGGGTTGGTGGACTACACACCTTAGAATTTTGTGTTTTTTTTTTTAATTCTAAGGTGTGCAGGTTTCCTCGCGATGTTTTCCTTCACCGTTAGCAAGTGATATTTAAATATAAAACGCACTTTTGTGAAGAGGTGCGCGCCATGGATTGAAACTCAGCACCCCCGGAGTAAGAGGCTGAATTCTTAACCACTAGGCTATCACTGCTATTATTTTAACGTACTGTAGATGATTAATTTAATGAATACAAATGTTCAGTGCCAATTCAACGACTTCCTAAATTCGATTGAAATAAACAAACAAAAACCTCCCTCTCCTGGTCCATAATATCTATAAAAAGACATGCAAAAGAGAAACCTAAAACTATACACGTCTCACATATAACTCCCAATAAATCATATTACGTAAATCGTTATATTAAAATGATATTCATGTGTGTAGCGCCAATCAATTAACGACTTTCTAACTCTACATTATGCAGGTGTTTGCCACGCTTGTTCAATATGCATGCGATTTTCTATCACACGTGACGCATGTCTAATGCACGTTTATTGTATGTATGAAATTTTTCACTAAGCCAATTTATATGCAACTCTCCTCAATAGTTATGGTACTAATGGCTGCTATAACTCAGTCCCCATATTCTCGTTAGTGGTGATACCCTTCATTATTGATTCGTTTCTACATGGAACGCCGTTCGCGCGGATAGAAGTTATTTCTCAGTACTTCTCCGGTCTGTTACATACAACATTTAAATGGTAATTGTATTGATGTATTTGTATTTAAAATATGTTTTATATGCTAAGTGGGGCGAAAAGTTAAACTGATTTTGTATTTATATTCTTGATAATGTTCAGCGTTGACTGTCGCATATAATAAAAATATTTGAAAAAAAATGTAGAGTTTACATTGATTTTGCTAGTAAATGAACAAAAGCTACTGAATTGCTCAGTTAATGGAATATTCAGGCTGAACTTAATTGTAAGGAGTGCAAAAAAGCGTTGATTTTAAAGTTACGTAGCTGTACGAGTATGTCACTTTTCTGCTGCCAGTACCTATTATTGGCCGAATATGACTGTCTTCTCTATTTATACAATATTAGCAATAGTAAAAAACATCTCCAAGTTTAATAACATACCTTTAGCCGCAACAGGACCTTGGATTGAGTACAAAATGATTTTATTTGAGTATCGAAACTCAATCATTAACTGGTATCCATTTAACGTTATCAAATCAAAATATTCCTAAAAACACAGCAAAAAAATCGAAAATAACCAATTATCGCATCGCTCATATCTAAACACCGTCTGTTCTACATAAACCAAAATTGAAGAAAAATATTTACGAAATCACATGTCAACCAGATTCTTCGCCGCGCTAACAGGCGAGTCAATGTTTGCGGAGCGCTCCAAGCCATGGAACATTTGACGAGTCAATGTATAGGGATAAGTGGGCAGTAATTGGATGTTAGTTAACACAGCTTGACCTTTATATATCGCTCGTGTAACTGTTATTAAACGTTGTTGTTTTGCGAAATGTAATTCAGTTTCTGTTAGAGTATACACTACTTCCGGTAGAGTTTATAGTAAGTTAAAAAAATGAGGTCAATAATTATTGCGACGAATCGTTAAGTATTTTTATTTTACATTTCGTAATGCGTTTCAAAACCGGCTTAGTTCTTATAGAATTTTATTATCGCTATATTCATTATAATCCACCCATTTATTATTCCATTGTTGGAATATGGGTCTCCTCTTATATTGAGAAGGTTAAGGCCATAGTCTGCCACGCTGGCCAAGTGCGGGTTGGCAGACTTCACACACCTTAGAATTGTTTTTAAATATAAATTTATAAAAAACATACTTCGTAATCCAAGTAGACTGAAAATTCAGTACAAGTATGTTCTTGGCAACTAATAATAGTAAAATTAAAGTTAATTGATATGACATTCGACAAACCATCTCATTGACCACCCGTTAGTCATGGCTTAGATTAAATCAATCGACTAATCCGTATCGCCAGCGACTTGCGGCTGGCGAACCCCCTCCGCTGCCCCTCTTCCTCAAGCCCGATGGACTTAATTACGCGCTGACCCAATTACTCATCTCGTTCGGGTTACGGTATGAATCTAAGACTAATTTTTCATTAATATGTTGACACATGTAACGAGTGGACCAGAGCAAATTTTAACAAAACAATTCCATTTTAAATATAACGGCATTCCATACTATTTTTCCCAAACTGAAATTCGTAGCTTTAAAGCTAATGTAATAAAAAAAACAATAAACAAACATCGGCACTTATTATTATTATTACCATATCTTAAATAATTATTCAACCTTCAAAGGCTTGCTCGGTTCGGAATTGAACCCGGAACGATATACATTATAAGCAATCGTTGCATTCTAAAGGTCATCGCAAACAGAACGCAATTAAAGTATCACAAGTAATTAAATGGATGACAGCTCATGGAGTCAAGTGATTATTGTCCTATTAGAGTATAGTTTCTATTCCTGCTGTCTTATTCGAGGTCGGTAGCAAGTGTCCATGAGCGATAGAGGCGAATACGTTTTTGCTAGCCGCTCGTTTGCAACTCTTTGCCCTTTAAAAAACTATTATCGCTATGTGCAAAACGTAACTTATCTAAAAAAAATCAAAATAAAGTGAAATCCACCTTGAAATGATCAATGTAACAATTAAGTCTGACTATCTGCCTACCACAAGACCTATTGACTACCTAAATTTACTTAACAGTCATATTTGCATACGTTAAAATCTACATATGTTTAAGTATTCAAATCGTCAAACCTCACCACTATCACCTAGTCGGCAGTATTCAAAGGATTCTTAAATACTTCTCCCGATAACATGACGCGGCTCCTCCCAGCTGTGGAGCAGCCGATGAGGATACGGATAAAAATACATTTCTACCATACATACCTGATTAATATAGCAAGAGCCATTCGTCAGTCGCGCACTAGAGCCACATTCGCATAATATCCAAGTAAAAATCTCGCCATTCCTGAGATAGGTCGGCATCATTGCTCAACGGGAGCGATGACGAGCAGATCTAGGATAACGAGGCGCATGCCTCCAGGAACTAGATTGCTGCGCAGTGGACTAGCCAACGAATGGCTGTGTTGTGATAGGGCTCAAGGAACGCGGAATGGGGATGAGACATACGGTTGTGGCGTTTGGCGAGCTTTTCGATCCTCATCCAACCTTTTTATGGCATTGTATATCGCTAATAGTACAATCATCTTCAGTGTTTGAGTCTGAACGATACTGGTTCATCACATAAATATTTGCTTTGGATGAAGTTTTAAGCCGCTCTTCCGACAAAATGCCTGACTTAGGTATGAATGACACTAGCTATTAGTGTAGCAGGCCAGACGAGGTACAGATAATCTTACAGTCCTATTACCAGTTACCACTCACAATCTGTGTCACTTTTATGTATCTTCTGCTAATATTTTATCTTGATACAACTTACAAGGTTGTGAAAATGTACTGTTGCCAAGCAGCACACCCTCTGTCCGTGTGTGTCGGCGCGTTAGTATTCCGCCTCTCGCGAGACATGTTCTCGGCATTTCAATCAAGACTTAAAAATTACAAGCAATTAGAGAGGACGTTGACCTCGCGAGATTGGGCCTAGCGTACCCACCCGGGTGCGGACGCGTTTAGAAACCGCTCACTCAGTTATACTTGCATGATTCTGTTTAACAGGGGATATGTGAATATAAAACGCTTGTAAACACATCAAAATAACATACCATCGCACCTGTAATCCCTGAAGCGGTAGGCAGAGGAGTGTGGTACACTCCCACGTTTCACCAGTTACGTTTACGTCCCATGGAATAGGTGGTGAGTAATCTGTGCAAAACGAAAATTTTAAATACCAGTAAAATAATATTTCTTGTCCACGCAAAGTCAAATAGATTTATAAAGTAGAATGAAATAGCTGGGCTTCGTTTTGTATCAAGAACATTTGACACTGTGGTCTAACATCGCTGTCCACGGATAATACAGCACGGGTTCTAAGAGCAGCTTTGACGCTATGTTTCTGAACCAGTTCCATTTTAGGCTCCCGACACACTGAAGTTGCTACGTTATACTTAGCACTGTCAGAACGCCGCCTAAGATGAAGTTTCCATGGTGCAACATGGTGCCGGCAAAATGCGTAACTAATAATACACGTAGATGTTGCGGTTCTGACAGAATATTTTCAAATTTTTGCTTACAATATTGACTGCCTCGTTGGTGGAGTGGTTGCAAGCACGACTACCGATCGGAATGTCCTGGGTTTAAATCCCGGGTCGGGTACTATTAGATTTTTCTAAGCCTATTGCCGTAAATAGGCTCACGTATTCCATGGGACCTAAACGTACCTCGTGAAACGTGGGAGTGTACCACACTCCTCTGCCTACCCTTTCGGGATTACAGGCGTGAGGTAACATTTTTTGTTTGCTTACAATATTTGTAATATTACTGTATTTGCTAAGTGACGTAGCTGACATTTCTGATTATACAATAAATACGATATTTTTAATATTATTTGTATGTATTTATAGATACACTTGACGTCAGACTTGACGCGGTAAATACAATCGCACGTGATTCCAAACCAGGAAACAAACGAAACGTAGGGCGTCCTCCGGCCAGACAGGATGAGGATCTGCGAAAGGCTGCAAACCGAAGCTGGATGCGGCAAACCGAGGACAGGGTGCGATGGCGATCAATATGGGAGGCCTATGTCCAGCAGTGGACCGAGATAGACTGATAATGATGATGAAACAAATGAATACCAAATGCTTTTAGAAAATGATGACACAAACATAAAATTTACATATACATATTAATTAAAATATCAAAGATAAGCTACATGTGCTTATTATGCAGTTTTTTTTAAGAATTTCTACAGATGCTTTGCTACCGAACACGTCAAGTACAGCGCAGAACCGATTTTCAATGTAACGCAACAATGGAAACGCACCGCGAGCGAGACTGGGCGGCTCATCCGACGGCGGGCAGTTCAATACGCGCGAATACAATGTGGGTAAGCGCATCGCATTGCGTTGTCTCTGCCCTCAGCGACTTTGCATAACTATTCATTGCGTCTGATGGACAATGGATGTCCGTTTTTTTGTGTAAAATAGAAAACAAATGACGCGACCGCCGCCATGCGATGCGCATTTTTGTAGGAGCGCTTCGAACGTTGCATTTTTGTGCGATTATCGAAAGCTGTACTTCGGGCGCACGAACTTTATAATCGCTTATTGTTGTCGAGCTTTTCATGTCGATTTTTAATCGATTTTTTAAACGTGTTTTCAAAAAAAATTGGATTCAAGGAAAATGTTACAAATTAAATAATGTTAGCAATTACTTGTTAACTAACTCGTAGATGGTCAAAACGAACGTAAAAAGGAAAAGCTTTTAGATATTATATATTCCATATTCTTTGATATTGTAATTACCACTTTCCATAGTTCCGCCCCTAAATATTGGTATCTTCACATTATTAAGACATTTTCAAATTTCGATTAATAGTCCTTATATTTGTTTCTTAAAGAACGTTATGAAGACCTCGAAACCATTTAGGTTTCCTCGCGTTGGGTTCCTTCGTTGTTACGACCAATTATATATATTCTTAGAAACGCCCACAAATTAAATTCAGAGATAGGTACATGATAGAATTTGAACCCCAAACCCCCACTGCTACATGCTAACATCCAATCCATTAGATAAGATCCGTTCAGTTTTCTAACCGGCACAAAATGTTTAAAAACACATGCATTCACACCTACGTTTACACTAAAGTGACGTCAGAATTTCAATCCACATAAAAATAAAACAAAGCACAAAAGCGACTAGTACTTAACATACCTATCGTCGCCAAACTCTAGAAAATCCACTTTATTTTTCCATACAACACATCTTAGTATAAATCGTGTAACACGCGCCGCTATTAAATAGAAACAGACTGTGGCAACCGTTGGCCTCATGTACCTTCAATCTCCTCTCGTGAAATATTGAAACTGTAAAAAAATTTAGCGGGGAATGAGAAAAAATAGTGTACTGTTTTTGAACCGTATTCGAAGTTCTATTATATTGTCAATTCGGGGCCCACCGAGACCTATATACGACTGCAAAATGTGTCCATTGAACTGCAATCTGTCAGTCCGAGCCGTGGCCTGTCTCACTATAAATAAAATGAATTTATTCGCGTGCGTTCGTCTTAATTTATAGTTATTTTAGGCAGAACTGTGACGTGATATCGCAATATGCCGACTTGGGTGGTTATTCCAAGTTGTTCTGTATTTTTTTGTTGAAGATTATAAGGACGAATTATTAATGATTGTTCTTAAGTCGAGAACAGCGAACGAGTGATAGCAATCGCGAGGTGTCGCCACCGTCTATGGACACCTGCATTGGACCTCAAAAAGACTGTAGGAATGATATTTTTAGTTAGTGTTGTTAAAAATGTCATTAATAAAATCATTATTAAATTGGAATTTGAATTATTATTATAAATGAGTATTTTTTCAATATGATTAAAGTGTTATATTATTCTTGCTTTGAATTAACTATAAAAAATATGTCATACAGTTTATAATTTAAATTGCATTGAAGTCAATATTTAAAAACATACAGGACGAAAACACATAAAAGTTAAATAAAATTCATGGAATATTTAAATAAATTTGTATAATAATTAATATCAAGTTCTGATTTAAAAATAAAAAATTATAAAATGGATAAATATTACGTTATTGGTAAGTAAGACACAAGAATAGTCCTCCGGCGACTCTGTAATAAAATCATCCCGAATGATTTAGTTCGGAACAGCGTCTACCGCCGTACAATACGTGCTTGTCTAAGGGTAAAATCAGACATGCGACTTAGCGACAAAATCAGCAAATATAAATGTACACTGTCGTCTGAATTTCTATTAAGTATTTCAGCTTTACTGTTTTTTCTTCAAAGTAATGTATAGTTTACTTTAACTATTATTTTTGTTCCAGATATAAATATACATTTTTCATAAAAAATTGCAACATAAATATACTTTATATAGTGCAGTGATAGCCTAGTGGTTCGAAATGCGGCCTGTTGCCCCAGAGTGACAGGCTGAATATCCTGAGTTTAAATCTCGATGCACACCTCGTCACAAAAATCTGCGTTTTTAGATTATTATCACCTGCACTCCTTAGAGTTCAAAAAAAGATGTGAAGTCTGGCAACCCGCACTTGGCCAGCGTGGCGAACTATGGCGTTTGCCTCTCATTTTGAGAAGAGACCTGTGTACAACAAAGGACTGATAAAAGGACCGAAAAATTAGTTTGCTTTATTATTTTAAAGTATGATATTTTGCTTTTACCCCTTACCAGATATAATTATGAAAAATTATATGTCAACCAAAAGCCTATAATTCACCATTTTATCAATTACCATGACTTATATATTTAAGAATCAACTAAATCTGTAGTCTGAAACGATCCTAACGCTTACAGCACAATTTTCCTATTTAAAGCACAATATTCTTCATTTAAATACGGTAAAAGCTGCAAAATCGCAAGTCCGAAACGACCCTAACGCTTCCAGTAGAATATGTTTCTATTTGATACACAATAATGAGCGGCGCGATCATCGTTTTACATCTGCCTCGTAAGTAAGACGTCCACTTCTTATTTCTCTGCTCGCTTCTCGGTTCCCTAACACACTGCTTGTTTTATTAGCATATCATACACTGAATGAATTAAGAGACAGAATGTGTAAGTTATTCCGATATTCTTTGCCGCGTAAGACACCGGTATCATAGCCCATAGTTAAGAGAGAGTAGTGAGTATTGTCTGTATTATTGGAGTATTCATTGTGTGTATTAGAAGCAGTGATAGCCTAGTGGTTAATAGAATTCATCCTCTCACTCCGAGGTTGCTGGGTTCAAATCCATGGCACCATGGCTCTTTACAAAAGTGCGTTTTAAAGTTTGAATATCATTTCCTAGCGGTGAAGGAAAACATCGTGAGGAAACCTGCACACCTTAGAATTTATAATAAAAAATCTAAGGTGTGTGAAGTCTGCCAACCCGCACTTAGCCAGCGTGGCAGACTACGGCCTTAACCCTCTCAATATGAGAGGAGACCCATATTCCAACAGTGGAACGACACATAGATCGATTATTATTTTACTCAACTGTAAAAGTAATATTTGAGGGTAGTTTGAGCAGTATTGAAAAATGTTATTTATAGATAACAATTTGAAAAAAGAGAATGTCGTAATTCAGTCATCTAAAGCAGTGTAAATTCATGGTAGAGGCATGTGAAGTCCGTTATTGTGCATTTGGCCATTGAAGCAGACTGTGACTTTAACCCTTGTCATTCTGACAGGAAATTCGTGTCCAACAGTAGAGAGTTAACGATGATAATGATAATGAATTTAGATGTTTTTTCATGAGTTTTGGAATTCAAGTTTTGTATAGATCGTCAATATATTAAAAACACACATTTTTTATCATTTTAATACTACTTTATCCACTTTACATAAAACCAATAATAATTACAAAACGCTGGTTACCTATATGTAATAAAAAAACAAGTCTTATTTAAACTCGATTTCTTAATGCGCCATTTTGATTAGATGTTATCAAGTCAATACTTGAATATGACAATACATGACCTACATATACATATCTAAGGCATTACTTAACCGTACTTAGTTCTAAAGCTTCCATTTAACTTCGTTAACACAATAAATCACTCATAGACGATAAATCATTCCCAAATGAGCGTGATAACAATATGTTCTATGCTAAACGTTAATAATGAACCACTCGCTCAAATTTCGAACATTTACTTGACACATCGTACAAGGGGTGCTATTCTGGTGTCGCAAGCAACAGGCGTTGCACGCGTCGAACTATAATGAAATCATAAGTCACGATCTGACGGGCTCAATTACCATTTCTATTGGATATATGCGATATTGCAAATGAGACTTAATTGTGGCAACATAGAGTTGAAAATGCAATAGCCGATTGAGACTCGCAAAGCGCCCTATGCAGACCCAATGAAAGAATGTGCTGCATTTCAAAATTTACGAGTCAAGGTGTCCGAATAAGCAAGAAATAAACGTTTGGGTACAATCAGATCATATCGCACGGCTGTTAACAAGCTAAATGCGAGTAGTTATTGTGTTTTCATAACATTTGGGCTAATTTTCGTGGTATTGCAGAATATTTCCATGCAGAGATTTTTTGCGGTTTGCACACACAGAAACATTTTGACACACGTATGTGTATCCACATATAGACTTGATTAACGTCTGTCTCCAATCTTAAAGAAGATCTCGTTTATAATATGCCACCTGATTCAAGAGAGCAGTCCTCATCACCATATCTCTATACTACATAAGACCGACTTAACATAACCTCCAAAACACGGAAATGCTTATAATAACCTTTCACAGACGCACTCCAGCTGTGGGTCGACCACATCTGGTATTATATAACGTAGACACATCGTTAGCGATATAAGAACATTAAGTTTTTCTACATTATTTCGTATCTAATGTTTTTTTATTTGTATGCAAAAATAATGCAGAAAGAATACCAATAGGTTTGTTAAAAATATATTTGGAAAACACGTGATCAAAAAAGGGCTCATTCATCAATCAGTGCCCCTACCGGCCGGGTATTAAGCAGTCTTTGAACATCACCATAGCAACCTTTCTGTTAACCAGATCACTGACAATTAGAATTTTAAATTGAACTTGAAAACTTTGATACCGTCTAAAGAAACATAGGTATAATAAAAAAAAGTCAATTCAAATCATCATTTTCATCTACTTTAATAATAATAATAATAATCGACCCATTAACATTCCACTGTTGGAATATGGGCCTCCTCTCATATTGAGAGGGTTAAGGCCGTA
>DWJK01003982.1:0-12485 GCA_018248815.1 Croniades pieria auraria
AGACAACGCGCCCGTCCACACTGCGCGAATCGCAAGGCGTGCCCTCGCTGAGACAGGATTTGAAGAAATTAACCACCCACCCTACAGTCCAGACCTGGCTCCTAGCGATTATTTCCTCTTTTCAAATTTGAAAAAAGACCTCCGAGGACGGAAATTTTCCAGCGATAATGAAATGAAAGAGGCCGTAAACGAACATTTCAAAGAGAAAAACGGCGAATATTTTTTGACCGGGATAAAAAGCACTTTATGGCAAATGTAAGAAGTGTACTGAAATAGACGGAGATTATATTGAAAAATAGATTTTTTGTACATTTCTATCAGTATTTTTAATACCTTAGGCTCAAAACTTTTCAGCCGCCCCTCGTATATACATCAAATTACAATTTTTTAAACAAAACCAATAGAGCATTTTATATTTATAATTTTAATGTCTAAATAATGTAATTGCCTATTTAGTCCACAGATGACTTCTACATAATTTCATCGGGGTTGGTGACTGCGGAGACCACCATTGGCAACAGTAATCGTACGTTGTACCAGTTCGTGAAGCCGGTCGGTCAGGTACTGAAAGTTTCCCACATTTTGTTTTGTTGTATTATATTTAGAAATAGTTCCGGTGAATAAATTGAGAAAGTATAAGAATAACGTTTAGATAAAGATTGATTCTTTCGAAATCTTATTTCTATGTTTAAAAAATGATAAATTTTAGATAATGGAATACGCCCGGGCCATGGTGGCAAACAGGCTGGCGACTACGGGTCAAGAATGGACCGACATCTTCCGGAAGCATAACAGCGGCACCTACAACAATCAATGGTAGGTGGCGCCACTTTGAAGAAACAATTATATGAAAAATATTTTTTTTAATATATTTATATTTAATTTAATATATTTATATTTAATATATTTTTAATATTATTATATCAGATTATCTTATGGGGCAGGCAGAGGGTACTGAGTGCCAAATATTTAAACCCTTACAAACCAAACGTGCTTCTTCTATATTCATCACTCTTCATATATAAAAGTAGGTTAAAGGGTTACAGGTTAAAAGGTTATAGGTTTAAAGGTTCTAGGTTCTATTACCTAGATGATATGGTCATCATCTCTCAGTCCCGTTACTCCGCAGGTACATAGTGGACTACAAGCAGTTCCGGGCGCGCTCGGAGCGCGCGGCGGGCGTGGTGGGGCGCGGGCTGCTGTGGCTGCTGGAGCAGCTGCCCGGCTACATAGAGGCCGCCGACTTGTACGTGCAATACACACAGACATGCACACATGGATTTATATACACACATATGCCCTCGTATGCACACACACATGGGCTCGTACGCACATAGTTTTCGAATGTTTCACCTAATGTGCATTCCTCGAAACATCTCGACAGTCCTTGGAACACTTTGTGAGTGTATTCTTCGCAGATTTTTTTAAATTACGTAAGAAGAAGATTGTAAAATTAAAGTCTTCTTTTTCCAGTATTATGAAATTTTCGTCTTTTTTTTACATAATTTAAATTGTTTATTTTCCTAATACATATAATTAATTACTAATATGTTAATAACAATGTAATAGAACAGAAGAGCTGAAGCTAAAGACCTACTTCCCCTCCTACAACATCGCGTACTTCCCGCGAGTGTTTAATTTAAGCGGTGGCAACGAGCGAGTAGCCATTTATGGAGATTGGTTCGGCTACCACACCAACCCTAGGGCCAAGATCTTCGAGGACAAACAGGTATTTATAACAATATTTTGAATATGTCGGGAACCTGCATATTTTAAATTTTAACATCAAATTACTGAGTCAGTTTTGTTGAACTATTTCCCAGCGATAGCTTCAAAAGTTGAGTTGACGAGGCCCTGATTGTAATAAATGTCTAAGAATGAAATAATGTCGGTTCCGTAGTCTTTATTCAAGGCAGGAATTAAGTCGCGGGTCATAGTAAATATACTAAACCAGTGAGTAACGAACTCGGGTCTTTAAATTCACGTGTTCTCCTTCATGACTTACCTAGTTACAATAATACTAAAACACTGCGATGCCCCGGCAGGCGAGTATCGCCAACATCCGCGGCATGGTGTCCACGATGCGCTACAACGACTTCCGGCACGACCCTCGCGCGCGCTGCGCCTGCGCGCCGCCCTACAGCGCCTGCAACGCCGTCGCCGCGCGCAACGACCTCAACCCCGCCAACGGTGCCCACACCCGCCCCGCCTGCTGCTCCACTCCCTCTCCCCCTGCTACTCCGTTCGCCCCTAGACCTTATGAATACAGCTATATTCAGAAATTTTCTTAAGATTCTGTTTACCACACCATGTTTAGCCTGTATGCCACCTCACTTCGCTACCGATCTTACATTTTGAACCACTGATATAATTTTTATTTTCCTGTATCGGGAATATTTTCAATGCTTATAATACATTATCATAATGGTAATAATAATTATGAAACATTTTAACACTTTTCAACCCACCGTTAGGTACATACCCGTTCCGCGCGCTGGGCCATCGCAGTCACGGCGGCACCGACGCCAAGGTGACGAGCGCCTTCCTACAGCCCTCCTACGAGTTTATTGCCGTCTCCAGCCCCACCTACAACGTGTCCAGGGGGATACCGCCCTTTGCGTGAGTCCATTTGTCACAAAAACGGCTACCTAAACTGAAAATTAACAGAAGTGAAACAGTCTGGTTCAACTTATTATTTCTAGAACATCTCTAATAGAAAAGAAAACAAAAACCTTAGGTACAACTGTTAAAATTCTTTAATTTCGTATTTTTGGGCAGGTGGAGTGAGTTCGACATGGGGCCGCATATTTCGCACATCGGACATCCCGACTTGTGGATGTTTCCACCCATCGTCCACAGCTGGGAGTGGGAATAGACGGCGGAACGCTTGAATTGAAATATTTTTGAACAAGAATTTTTACGTAAAATTGTCAATATATAAACTAGGATGGAATACTTATCTCAGATATCAGTCTCCAGCCCTGGCAAGAGATTTTTATAAAAGGTAATAGAATAAAATATATTTTACACATTTAAATGTAAGATCTTTAGAATTAGAAACAGGCAGAAGATGATTCAGTTAATTTTTTTTCATATTGCATAAATTTTGTTTGATTTCTATCCTACTCGAAAGTGTTAGTTTCGAAATATTAGAGCAAAGCAATCCTTCAGAGTTACTAAGACTAAAAATATCCAATAATGAGAGGAAGGAAATTCTATCGGAAACTAAATTGTTTTATTTAATTCTTAAATTCATTTGACTCCATACCATGTTTTTAATTAACGCTGTAACACCGAAATAGCGAAAATGTTCGCATGAATGTGACAATGGTGAAATATTTATGTTCTAGTCAGTATTATACTTTAAGAAATAAAACACGCTGCTGTTTTCCAATATAATCTAATTTTATACATTTGATAAATAAATACACGTTTATTTTCGTAACATGCTTAGTTTTATTCATACAACACTAAAAAATATGTATACATTTAAATAAAGCATGTCTAAGGCGAATATAAAAGTTAAGTAATTTACAAACACTACAAATGTAAAGAAAACACTATAATAAAAGATGTTTTATTGCTATATTAAATTCATTTAAAATTTGCCTCGTTGAAATAAGCTAAATGGCGTGAAAAGGAGTATTTAATTATTTGCACATCGCAAACAAAAGGATGGTTAACGACTCCATCCATGGCGTTAGTGGACATTTTCAACACCAGAGGGCCTAGCTCTTGTAAGATTCTGAAAGAACCGTTATGCATATCAAAGTTTTGTCCCCATTTTAAAATTTGTCATTTGACACTAAAATACAATATAATTTGAAGTTCATTTAACTTTAAATAAATCTTCAATGGGTGCCCGATTGACTTTTTACACCTAATGTAACTTGACTTTACAATAGTGAGAACTACACATACACAAATGTGGCTACTAATGATATGTGAAGAACGAGAGGACAGGGAGAATGAAGTTGATGTAACACAATTAATGGTCCCTCACTAAAATACACAAAGAATTTAATGGAATGAGTATTGTCATATGAAATAACCTCTATTTGTCTGCTTAAATGTAATTGCCTACCAATCTATCAGAAAAAGTACTAAAAGTACATAAAAGTAGGCACTGAGTGAAGAGACTCCGGTGATTTGAACTTTATTCTTTTCAAAACAATTTTAAGGTATGCAGCCACATTAAACTTATGGACATTGCAATAACAACATGTGTATGTGAAGTATAATAGACTGCTACATTAAATACGCTGTTATTTCAAAACAGCTGATTATACTAAAAAGCTATATCCGCAGGGATTGGAGCCAACACGCATTTCTATAACATACTATATAACTTACAAATGTATTTAGCTAAAGATTTGGAGATTAATTCATCCTCATAAAGGTTTAATCATGTTTAACTGCAAACGAGTAGTGTTCGAAATTCAAAAGTGCCAACATTCGAAATTTGTTAATTTACGTTTTTGACTACGACCACAATTTTGATTGAAATTTTCGCATGCTAAGGTCACTTTCATATTCAGCCAGCAGAAGTCTATATTCACAGGCACACATATCAAGACTATTACCTCATGACTTCCACTGACTGCTGGGAAACTCATCACTACTATATTTATTGCTTATCTACACTCATGTCACATCAAGAGAATAATGGCAACATTTAAATAGCAATACTACACATTAGTGGAGTCGAAATATTCCGTAACTTTTTACGATTTCAGCATTGAAGTTATATTTCATATTATTTCGTATTATCTACAATTTCTGTAATAGACATTTGCAAGATATTATTTACCCATTTGCAGTTAACAAGTTTATGTAAGCACGATAATATAATACGAATGTTAACCAGCCTGATTGAGGCAACACTTACATAACAAGTAGATTTAAAAAGAATTAAATTTAATACCTTCTGTACGTTTGATCAAGACATGATATTTTATGAATAAAATATGTTACTTTGACAAAAATAACAGCACTTTTGATCTATTTTGTATGCTTTGATCTAAATTATAATAAACCGATTGAAACAAAACAATTTCTATTAAAACATTTCATTAAAATTTCCCAATATGGTGATGGTTTAAAAATTATATGCACATGGAATGTTTGATAAAAATATATGCACACACTTTATGATCTTGACTCTAAAATAGAAAGTTTTCTTGCTCAATACCAATATTCCTAATTGGAATAAATATAATGATAATTTTAAGCTTTTGTCAACATAATTTTGAAATCACAGTATCGATCACACACAATGGGATGAAAATCGAGATTATTATGATTTTCTATCTCATTTCATCATAATTCATGTGAGATTCGGAGCTCTACCTTACAAGCAGATTGAAGTATAGTACAGTATTACACCAACCTGAACAAATGCTCCTAAATTATTATACTTAACAACATGGAATAAACTACTCTAAGGAGTTGAGCATGAGCAGCTGCTTCAGGACCTTGGTCTGCGAGGTCTCCCTAATCTCACCGGCTAGGAACATCTCATCCACTACAGTGTACACCTGAGAAATAAAATCCATGGATCAGTTTATATCGGTGTTTCCCAACATAGGCCCGCGCTCCGCAGTGGGGCAATCTGATAGTTAAGGGGGGCAATTCAAAAATGGACTCGACACGACTTTAACCCTTTCGCTCCGGGCCATTCAAATGCAATGCTCGATATCGGTGCCAAATTTAACAAAAAAAAAGCAAATTCTTAAATAATTATTTGGTATAATTTCGTTTAACGAGACCAAAATATCAACTGGATAAATGGTGTCGTCTAGTAAACTTCGCCCGGGGTTTACCGCGGAGCGTGCCGTCTGCCGCGGGGAACCCCGGACGTTTTAAAAACTCGCTAAACGACGCAGTTGTTCGCACCTAATTGGCCCATCGCAACTTCTGTAGTGTTTCACATCATTCAGTTGATGTTAATTTGATATAAGTATCTGTCAAAACTTGTAAAAGCTCACTGATTTAATAAATATACATACAGTCGAAACCGAATATAACGACGGATTGGTTATTACGACCGAATGGCAAAGTCCCGGCCGATTCCCTATTTAAACAATTAAGTAAACATACCGCCTATAATAACATCGGAGATAGCGACATATCGCTTAAAACAACGAATCTTTATCGATATTCATCGGTTATAACGACCATCCGTTTTAGTTGTTCCAGTAAAACAAAACGGTACGAAGAATGTTCAAACTTGTTTTAATCTATGAAGGAATGTTTTGACTTATTTTAGCAACGCACTTTCTCCCACTCCATCCGGACCTCTTGCACGCTCTTTTGCTATTTGAACTTGCACGGTTAACGAGTTATTTAGTACAATAATATTAATAGCGTGAATGAAAGTTTGATTTTATAAGTTTTGGTTTTGATCGTGTGTTTTACCGATCTCCTACTGATGATGATGTCAACGCACCACTAGCTCGATTGGCTGCTCAGTTACACAGATTTGCTACTACAGAACCAAGAATTGAAATAGAGGAATTTGTTGGAATAGATAACAATGTTGCCGTGTGCGCCTTAGTTACTGAGGAAGAGATTTTTTTTTTTTTTTTTCAGCGCGAGCAAACAGGCAGACGGGCCACCTGATGGTAAGTGGTCACCGTCGCCTAAGGACATGTGCAACACCCGAGGCGTTGCTAATGCTAAACCATTACACATTTAAATATTTCTCGGTCCGTTGGCAGTGCTGAAATTCGTTACATTTCATCAGAGGACCTGGCCGTTGAGCTGATGGTTGTATATTCAATGCTCACACCGCATAAATATTTGTGTGATAATTGCAAGTATTTATTCTGTCTGGTCATACAAAAATCTATATAAATTCATATTAAATTTTGCTAACTTAGACTTTCGGGCAGAAATTTCTAGTAGTGGTTCGGAGTCTGGATCTTTGCCGGTCTATGGCAATAGACTGTCCATCTATTTCATTGTGGGACGTAAACGTAACTGGTGAAACGTGGGAGTGTACTACACTCCTCTGTTTATCCCTTCAGGGATTACAGATGTAATGTTACGTTACATTAGTAAATGCATATTTACAGGTAAATGTAGTTTACATAGGTCTGGATATCTTAGCAAAGGCTCTGCCTAATTATAAATCAGATGGCCGTGTTTGGCGTTTCAAGATATTGATTCACTTTAATATATATATATATATATATATATAAATATGTACATTCTGTGAGTATATAATCCTAAACACACATAAATACGATTAAAAATGTACCGGCTTCACTCATGTACGTTCTTCGGGATGGCCCGATTAGTTTCGGACCTGTAGGAGGTCCTTCCTCATGAGTTCCCGCCGCTTGCAGCGAAGTCACGACCTCGAAACTAGTCCGGAACTAGTCGGGCCGTCCCGAAAAACGTACGTGAGTTAAGCCGGTACATTTTTAATCATGTGTATAAATATTCATGAAACATTTAGTAGTAAAATACATCAATATATACCGATTGTTCTCTCAGTATGGAAAACAATACTGGTTTTAACAAAGCCACAAACGGATTGTAAAGCTGCTTTTGTTGACAGGAAAAACGTTTCGTACTCTAGTGGAAGCTTCCAGCTGCAATATTCGGTTAACCGGATGTTGTCTTTAACAAGAATCGCTGTTGACCCTTTGTTACTTTGCTCTGCGTTCTCGAACTTTCGTCTCAGATTTGTTTGAATACTTCTGTCGTACTTTCATTTTACTGTGTTCGCTGCACTTATTTTAAGACGACATTTTATGAGAAAGAACTCTTTTTTATACCTACTGCCTCGTTGGTTTGGTTGCAAGTTCGACAGCTAAACAAGGTTTTCCCTCACTTGAAATTCTCTATAACAGCTCTGTCTGAATTTTGTGTCTGGTAAATGAAAATTACCTTATCCCCGATTTCATGGAACGTATAACAGAACTGATGTAAAGTGGGAGCTCTACATTAATCTGCTTACCCCTTTGGAAAATACAGGCATGTTGTTATGTTTGATTTTATATGTTCATATCATACTATACTGTGTCTAATTAAGTATTTCACATCATCAATAAATGATTTTTTAAGCAATCAATTTCAAATAAGTAAAATGAATATGTAATTTAATTACCTGAAGAATTTCGCGTTCTATAATTAAGTTCTAATTCATCTAAATTTCAGTTGATTAGGTTCATAAACACGCATAGTTCATGGAGTCTTTAAACAATCTGTTTTATTTACGTTGCTGTAATATATGGCTATCTTTTTTTGCGTCTCACTGATCTTTCTGCAACCACAAGAGGCCTGATCCGGAATCTACCATGCTGCTCCATGTATATTTCGAAATATATATAAATTATTCAGTGTAATGATGCATTGTGATCTATTCTCATAAGATAATCTTATAAGAAAAGTAACTATAGAAAAATAATCTTAGTTTATATAAAATCGTGTGTGTATGGTATTAACGAGAGTACAACAAACACGTCATGTTTGTAAGGACAGAGATATTTGGAAATAAATGCTCTCTGCCTACTCCATAAGGAGTGTAGCGTAGTGATCATCTACAATTATTGAAATCAGAATACAAATTTTCCGTTGCAACTAACGAGGGATAAATGAAAACTTCCCTCTCTCGTTTTTTATGAGCTAATTTGATATTTTCACAGTTATTGGTCTTTAATAGAAAAGATCTGAATAAATTGCTTTAATTTTATTGATTTCACAGTTTTATTTTATTATACCAGTGATTAAAATATACTGATTGTATGTCTTTGGTACGTAATAATTGGATTTACAGATATGTGCTGCTGAAGCTGTTGGAGCTTGCTTCAAAGGATATGTTCAATGTATATTAACAATACAATTATGGAGTATATCCGTTATCTGTTCGTTCGTTTGTTTGTTTGTCTATCTTTGCTTACATGGGAATATTACTTTTATAGAAAATTATCTCTGAAGAAATATCAATGGAATAACTTGTTTTAAAATTGGAAACTTTTTTACTGAAGCCCTACGAAGAGTTTACAGCCTACAGATATTTCGTTCTGAAATGTTCAATCTATTGTTCATCAAATTTTTAATAACAATAGGTTCGCGTTAGAAATGGTAGAATATCACTTGATGGTTATAATCATAAATAATAATAATCGACCCATTTGTTATTCCACTGTTGGAATATGAGTCTCCTCACATATTGAGAGGGTTAAGGCCATAGTCTGGTTGATGACTTCATGGTTAGGGAGATGTAACAGATGCAGAACTCTTGTAAAACGTGCCCATTCACTATTGTCTTCAATAGCTCCAGGTTGCACGAACGAAACGGTTCATTCTGATTAATGGAGTATCTATACGATATAGGTGCTAACCTGCGAAAGAAGTCACTTATGTGTGAAATTTTATAATTTTGCCTTATATACCATTCACCAACATTATATTTAAAACCAGAATAAGGCGGCCAGAAATATCCAAAACCGGTGTGCTTGTAAACGTCTCAGATCTGTAAAGATTGATATATTTCACACTGGATTGCCTTTGCCTACGCCGTATGGCACCTGGCGTGACGATATAATAATAATAATCATTATTAACCCAATGTCCTTAGGTATGTGGTTAGTAATATGCCTCACTGCATAATAACAATCAAATTATTACACCGCGTTTTCCATTCACCATGTGTTCTGTTCACAGATTGTATCAGAGTAAGTAGACTCTAGTGTGGTTCCCCGCAAAGCTGGCTTGGTGGTTTCAAGCGAAGGATCTGTTCTGTTCGTGTTACTCTTAAAATTATATCAACACTTAGATCATCCTCGCTGATTGTAGAAGGTAGTTTTTTATTTCTTGACTATTGATTTCTGCAAAGCAACGACCGAAAAAATGATAAACTGCTTTACCATACATTTGGTTTTTAAAGCACATGTCCATACATATCTTACCATTAAGACGATTGTAAGCGTTGACTCGTATTCGACCAACTCATCCTTGTACGTACTATCCGTTTGAGTTTTGAATTCTGAATAATTTCGAAAAAATACAAGTATTTGATCGATTTACTCGTTTGAATTCACGAATTTAAACTTACGTGCATGCACGCATGCTAGCATGCACGCGCATGCACGCACGCACACATACACACGCGCGTGCAGGTATGCACACAAGTACGCACGCACGCACGGACAGACACGCGCAGGTGCGCACTTAAATACACTTTATAAACTAACCTGAAAAAGCATGCGTTATCTTAACCATCAAAACATCTCACCTCACACTTATAATCAATTATACTGCTGAATTTTTTACTATGACACCAAGTGCGATAATTCTATTCACACATGTGATATAAACTTTTGTGTGATGTGATATAAATTTTGCTTTGCTGCGACCTAAACTCGTGAGATCGTTTAGATGACATTCCGGGA
This sequence comes from Croniades pieria auraria, assembly GCA_018248815.1. Classification (NCBI taxonomy): domain Eukaryota; kingdom Metazoa; phylum Arthropoda; class Insecta; order Lepidoptera; family Hesperiidae; genus Croniades; species Croniades pieria. The sequence continues at coordinate 10,404 of DWJK01003982.1, forward strand.
TTCATTTAGCTGATACATATGACAGGGTGACGGGGTGACAGTCGCCGTCTAACATTGACGAACCCTCGTTTATACAAGTGAGGTACATTTAATCTTGTTCGTAGCGAGACCCGCGCAAATAGAGTACAGTTTTACCAAGCACAATTCGGCGCCCAACGACAACCTGCAATAAACATTGGAACTGAAACTGTCAATGAACTATGCGAGGTTTTTATTTGTGCGCAGTTTTATTTGTGTTTTACGAGAGGGGTTGGGTGTTATGTCCAGTAAGGTTAAAGTAATGAGTGTGTTAGTGAGTATTGCTTAAACTATACATACAGCTACACGTGTCTAGTAGCTGTTTCTTGACGAACTACTTGGCTTAAAGCCGCAAGTTTGATACTTAAAAAAAGTAACATTACGCCTGTAATGCCCGAAAGGGTAGGCAGAGGAGTGTAGTACGCTTCCACGTTTCGCCAGTTAGTTTACGTCACATGAAATAGGTGGTGAGTAGATATAGTAGTATGTAGATATCAATACATAGGAAAGAGAATATTAAATAATATAATCAATTTCGTTATTATGCATTGAGTTAATAAATTAGTCAAAACCTTAACAAAAAAAACTAAAGTAGGTGTTTTATTTTAAAAGTTGAATTTTATATACCAGGTCGAGACGTCACGAGGTTCCATATTAATATTGGTGGGATATTGTAAGCCGTGCGCAGCAAAGGTTATGAGGTATAAGAAAACAATTTATATGCCAACCTTGCAGGAGATCCGGCGATCGCGTTTGCGTTTTTAATAAAATTGCACTCACAATATTCTTAGGGTGTTTTTAGAATATTAGGACACGAACTACGAGTATATACGTAACCGCACGCACGCCGTATGCAAAAACATGCGCACGCACACAAACAATCATGCACACACACACGCGCACGCACACACATGCAAACACACCCACGTACATCCACGTGCACGTGCACACATCCACACGCACACATCCACACGCACGTGCACACATCCACACGCACACATCCACACGCACGTGCACACATCCACACGCACGAGCACACAGGTACGTAAATGCAAACAGACACAAATACAAGCGTATGTGGTATATATTAATAAACGTATACCTACATATGTATGTGTAAGGGCTTAAATGAAGATTGAGGGTACACTTTGTGGTTGGTTCACCTTGAGGTGACTAAGTGTTAATTTCCCGCCAGAACTCACAGCTGTTACTTGACAGTGTAACAGAAATGAAATTTAATGCGTTTGGTTTTTTCGCGATGTATAATGGAATTAAAGAGATACGACGAAAATAATACAGATTTAGGCTTTAGTCTGTGGCGCTGGCTGGTTGTGGGTTTGCAGACAGAAGATGATGATATACTATATAAAGTCAAATGTAACCCTAATTCGTCCAACGGAGGCGCTGAGACTTTCTCTAACATATAATTCCCAACAGTAGAATGGAGTCTAGATTTGTGTCAAATGTATGTCAATATACTTATGTTTTAATCTTTGGTGGAACAAATGACATACTGGTTAATCGTGGAAGTGTTATCACAGTGTTTTCATCACCCCTTCCGGAAAATACAGGCGTGATGGTATGCTATTCGTAATCGAATAACAAAATGTACAAACCAATCACTGATGGTAATAATAAATATTTTAAAAGAGATAATAGAATATAATATATGGAAATTTAAATTTAATTGCTTTAGAAAGTGCCAACGGTGAGCAAGGTATGAAAATGCTCAACATTCCACGAATGTTTGCTTCCGCTCGTTCCCGCATTATACTGGGAATGCGATAGCCAAACAAAACAGAGATGCGCCGTTCGCGGCCACAATGCAGTATTAAATTACAGACAGATCATAAATATTCTTATTAGGAGAATCATTTGTGTTCAATAATAGAACAATTAAAGGATTCATGATGATGATGATGATGGTCACAATTTTAGGGTATTATTCGCATTCTTGTCTTATATTGGTGTTAATATTTTCATAATTAGCAGTGATAGCCTAGTGGTTTGAAACTCGACCTCTCACTCCGGGAGACCGGGTTCAAATCCTAGCGCGCACCTCTT
>DWJK01003983.1:0-12479 GCA_018248815.1 Croniades pieria auraria
ATTTACTTTCATGATTATGAATTTCATAACACTATAAATTATGATATGGATGGAGAACTGCAACATTACTTTTTTAAATTTAGCCTAGCAAACAGGCAAATAGGCCAGGCTATCCGCTTGTAAGTAGTCATCATCGCGTATGGACATTTGCGACACCCGAGGAGAGGCCAATTTTTTTCGGAATTTTTTGTAGAGCCTCATAACATAATGCGTATTATACTGTATGAAACCGGCTTTAAAGGATAGAGACTTGAACAAAAACTTGAGAACCAGTGCCATAAACAGAAGCTCTTGTTCTCAATCGATATGCGGAGGTTAATAGAGTAACGAACTTGACATATTAGTTTTCAATAACAATAATAAATACAAGATGGCAAAGGCTCCATGACTTCTGCCGACCTGTGCCTAAGTAATTTATTATTGTCATTAAGTCAGGTTCAAATACTGGCACAGACCAGTGACCACACGAATAGAGATCCCGATCTTAAGCCTTAATGGTTAAATATCACTTGCTATATATTAAAAGAAAATATCACGGGAAAACCTACACAAATTAGACTTTTCCTTAATACTGTCTAAGGTGTGAAAGTGGACTCGTATCTCAACACCAGGCTGTGCAACTACTGGATAGTGATGATGATAGGGGAGTTCCATTTAGAGCCTTGGATTATTTCTGAAACGAGAACAAACACCGGTGCTGATTGAAAGGGTAACAAAATAACAGCATACATATTAGGAAATGGCAAAACATTGGCTATCACATTATGTGCCAACACATCGTAAGATTTCGTACTCAGGTCATCACCTCTAAACAGCCCGTTCCCCCATCTGCGGGTGTTCACAAAGTAATATTTTCAGCTGAAGAGAAAATCCACAATTCTTATACTAATATTTTATTTTAAATGATGTTTCTTAGACGAATAAACAGTGGCCAGCTTTTAAGTTTTCTAGATTTTTATCGTTAGACGTTTCAAATCCATAATAGTTTTTTTTAAATACTTACTTATCATTAGGTAGATAAATTCAATTGATATTGTCATCATCAACATTAAATCATCATTAACAACATCATCGCTATCATCATCCACACTATGGTCATCATCATCATCCGCCCGTTTTCGTCCACTATTGGACAAAGGCCTGTCCAATAAGACGCCAGTGAATTAAGATGTAAATTAAAAATGAACTAAATATTTATTTCACTTCAAATTAAATTGAATATTACTAGACAGGACTTCTGGATATTTTTTTCAAGATTTACTTATAAGTTTCATTAGCATTCACTTTGTATTCAAGCGTTATTTAATTGTACATGGCAATGATCGTTTGTCAAAATATATGTGCATACATATGTTTCAGTGCGAAACACATTGATATTTGCATACATTAGTCCGTTATTCATTTAAATGCCATATTCCTATATAACTTCTTATAATATATCTTTGATATACATATGTAGGTATCGTATTATATTTTTATACGTTTAGTCCGAATGTCCAATTGGCAAAAATTTTACATTGCAATTTTCTTCTAAGAGCCTACATTAGGAAACTTTTGGAACTCTACCTACAAAACGTCATTTGGACTTTAAACGCCTACCTAAATAATTAATCCATAACAGACAATTTGTCACTGTAACCGTATCGAAAGGGTTGGATACAATTATAAAATGAAAATTAATGAATCTTTCTATGAATTTCATAAGCAAAGTCACAGGTCAAGCAATGTGAATAATAAGATGACATTATTAACACTTGTTCGTCATGAAACAATACACAAAGTGATACATGGAAGCGCCGAGCGGGTCGGAATGTGACCTTTGAGAAGACTATCTCTACTGTTAGTCATCATATTAATATTTTCATGGTTTTGTTTCGCGAGAAGGTCGATAGGCGAACTATGAACATTCAGTTTTTTTAACACTAAGGTTACCCCGCGTTGTCGTTTATTTTTACTATTTATAGAAATTAAATTTGTAAAATTTGGTGATATCATGAAAATAAATCGTATATGTAAAAGCTATTCTACTTGAATTATCCTCGACAGAATATATATTATATTGCATATACTTATTTATACAAAGGACCATGTATCATGGACTGAGTTCAAAATCTACAATGTGTAGTAAGTTTAATGGTAAGTCAACACATTGATTTATTTTACATATTGTGTGCTAAGTGTATTGTCTACTGAGTATATTGTCTAAGAGTAGTATTGGCTACTGAAAATTTTGTGTGCTAAGTGTATTGTCTACAGAGTATAGTGTTTACTAAACATGTTGTCTGGCAAATTGTATGGTCTGCCAGAATATTGTATACTAGATGTATTCTTTATTAAACATTATGTACTATATTATGGACGTTTTATACTGTACTAAGTAAACTAGTTATTAAGTATGATATTCACTAATTATGATAAAAATACATATAAATCTACACAGTATTGTTTTACGTATATAGGTGCGCGTGTAACTAATTTTGACACGGACATTCGAAATTCAAAATGCACGTCCAATTGCATTCGATGTTACGAGTAGTTTGAGCAAACATTTACAGAATAAATTGTTTTACGACATTTTAGCGATTTAGTGAATTTAGCACATTTAGTGTATATTTAATATAATACAATCAATTTACATGAACAAACGATTAAACTCACTCCCGTAAATCAATCAATTTAGTGACACAATATTAATTATATTATTACAGCAAATTTAAACCCTTCGATACCCGATGACGATCTGCGAAAGGCTGCAGGGAGATGCTGGACGCGACAAGCCGAGGACAGGGCGCGATGGCGCTCATTGGTGGAGGCCTATATCCAGCAGTGGACTGAGATAGGTTGATGATGATGATGATGATACCCTTTTGCCAGGGCCCCTACCCGCAATAATTTTATTTTTTAATTATATTTCATTTATAGTCGCCTTTGTACTGAAGTAATTAACGATGACTCCCTAATAAAGACAAAAATCCGAAATAATTACAATTAATAAAATTGGATTGTATTGTATGTAACGTGAATATAATATTTAAATTCGTAAAAATTGAAGTATACTTATACTAATCCATTTCAATTCCATCGATATAATTTTGTATATCTGAACACAAAATTATATCGATGGAAATAAATAAATTAATGGCTAACGAATTTACCTTATAAATAACGACAAAAATTCATGACACAGAGATTTGTGCTTTTCGTTCGAACCAAAAATCAAATTTTCTTATCTTAATAGTTATACTAAATTGCAATATGCAACATATTGAATACTAATACTTCAGCTAAGGCTTAGTTTACTAATGTTTTATTAATAAAACTACAATGATATTGTAATAAAATAAAAATGTAAGGAATACTACTACATTTCTGTAAATGTAAGTTTACCTTGCTTTTCTATTACTGTGAAAAAATCTAATAAGGACGTATTTATAAATAGTTCAGTATTATTATCATATTTTGGGACTATTTATATACTAATTCCAAATTAGGTAGAGTTTGCTCTATAGCAGTTGGACAACTGATAGAGCACGTATATAAATTTCTAAATACATACATACGGTTTATTCTTCTCAGTAAAATAAAAATATGATAATCTTTTAACAATTTATTGAAGTAACGACTTGCCATTTAAAGACGATATAGGTACGTAAGTATAATATGTATATTATTCGTAATTCTTTAAACACCTCTCACTTATCTAGTTATACAAGCCTATCTAGCCAGACCTACTTGCTTAATAATGTTCCCACAAGAGGGTCATCAGATAGTTCAATTGTTAGAACATTTGTTACAGAAACAAAATTTTTCAAACCGAATCGTACGTCTCATTTTATGTACCTTTGCACAATTGTCTATAGTGATAAATAATTGGACATTAAATTTATAGATAAAATATAACTTATATTTTATTTCAAATAATATATTTAAATTTCACTATTGGACATGTAGAGATAAGAAATCTTGGACACACATATGTAGACAGGCCCCTGAAATTTCTTATAAATAGCAATGCATTCGTGATCATACTTTATAGACCAGTTCAGAGGTACACACTTTTGTCCAGGATTTACTCGCCAATGCGATTGTACACTCATTCCGTCTGTCTACTTTGATGTTTAGGAATATCTCCTATTTTTTGGTGCATCAGACCATTTAGTAATCAAAAATGGCGCATATTATGTGAAGTTTTAGAAATAGATCAGAGTGTAGTAGTACAATGAAGTGTAGTTAAAATAGAACCGTCTTTGGTATGTTTACTTCTTCGAGGCTTACATTTATTAACATTTACGAATCATAGAAATAATCGAAACGAATGCTAAATGCTATAAATTTGAATCGTTTCCAATTTACTGCTTTTCGTGTGTTCTCCACACTTCATAACCTAAAGCCTTTTTAACCTTCGAACCTACGATAATAACTTCAATCGAAACTGATATTTCAATACTGACAGCATTTAATAAAATACACCTTGTACATCGCCGAAATGTTATTAAGAGAGCAAAAAACACGAAGCCTTCAGGGTACGTCCGAATGCACATTAGTACTTACATAACTAACTTTGGAATATATTAAATAAGTATTATGCGTTTTATATAATATGATCAAATAGAAATGATTTGTAGAGTCTGTGCATATTTTTATTCATTGTATGTTATGCAAATGTTGTACATCTGATATCAGCAAATTATACATAGGTATATTTTCGATGTAAAGTGTAGAGTATGTTTATTCCTCTGATCATTAAAACCCAAGGTATGAGAAACTATATTTGTCACTATACCTCCCGTACGTTCATACCCAAGCTACATTTGGCAGCAGATTTGATATACATAAAGATATCTTTTACTTTCATTTAGACATAATACGAAGGAGTAAAATGAACATATTCACAATACATAACAACTGCAGAGTTTGGTAGTCAAATATAATATAAAAAAGTATAAACACATGCGTACGTACACACATACATACATTATAAGTAGTGGTAGTAGTAGGAGTTAATCAAGAGATTCTAACAATTAACGTGCTACATGAATCTCGATTTTTCCTAACAACTGCAATCTTCAATTTAATTTCAATGATTCAATTTGTCTAAATACTATACTCTGAAAACAACTCACTCTTAAAATGACTAAACTATTATTGATTAGATTCAGCATAATAAATATTAAAACTGAAGAGAAAAACAGATTTAAGAACAGTAAACCTATTCAACTATGGAAATGAGGAAAAATCGTCGTAGAACATTTCATCAGTGTAAAAGATTTCAACGCGTTCATGACATTTAAAAATAATATTATTAAATTTAGATTGAAATAGCTTGTAATTAAATTATCAGCAAGTAGGCGAAAACGAGGTTACTTAAGTTAACATTAAAACTATGTATTCTTTACACAAGCTATATAGGGGTCAGGAAAAATGTTGATGATTCTTTAATGTTGCAATTATGTTGCTGGCTAGTGTTTTGTTTATAGGGAACGGTAATCAATAATCATCAAGCCAGCAATTTGTATGATTGGGTACCTTTAAAGAGGATCAATTTTAAAGAGTATTAAGGCACCTGTGAACAATATTAGGCACGAATGTAGTTTTATTTTGAGTTGTTAATCAAGGTTTAAAAGAAGATCGCTAAGAATCATGTATGTGGAGAGACTCATTCGCTACTTGGATAGAGAAAAATTCTTAGCCAACATATTTCTACTGATATCGAATCAGGTGTGCGGCGATCGAGTAGCAGTTGTAACATGAGCTGCGACCTCGAAGGTCACGGGTTCAATCCTATGCTACACTGGCTTAGTCCGCTTGCGTTATATTCGTGTAAGTTGCGAAATTCGATCTTCTTGTGTGTTTTTAACGCGTTAAGCAATGTGTTCTTTTGATAATTATGCAAGAATTAAAAAATTAAAACACGCATATGGATATGAATTAAATATGATTAAATAGCGATAAATATTCATACCATTTATATAAATATTTCATGTGACATTTAAATTAAAAACAAATTTAATGGAAAATAATAATATTTTTATGTAAATTAACAAATTGAATAATCCATAAGAAAGAAATAATAAATTTGATATTACTTGTTGGAAAATATATGTAAATAATGTCTGATTTATGGCTTTTAATTAAAAACATGTGCTTCGTGAACGAAATTTAATGTTCAAAATTAAAGTACTTCAGTAAAAATTTAAAATATGAATATTACGCGCATATATGTATAAATATATGAATATATCTCCATAAACGTACATATAATTTTTTAATTTATATGCATGTGGCACGGAAAATCAGCCGAGCTCTGCGTGTTCACACCACAGTACAAACCTCTCAATAATTGTAGTAATGATTGGCATTTCCTGTTGATTCCTCAAAATTGATGATCGAATCATTAGCCAAATCATTACGCAAAAAAAGCGCCTAAAGTTCAGTTATTTATTGGGAAAAGTGGTTGGTTACATTATAATCTAGAATGAATTTTGAAACCGTGCAGTCGTGTATATATAGGAGGGGAGTCTCCGAGATGCATCATTCGCACGCTTAACTTCGACCCAGCAGCCATGCAACTGGTGAGTCGGTCATATATCGTATTCATATCGTTTTCATATCGATTTCATATCGGTTTAATTTGGTATTCATAGTAACATTCTGTTAGTTTCGATTTAGTGTCATGTTTTGACGTTTCAATTTTTTTTTTATTGAGTGACCTATCTTCGATTTTTTTTTATTGTTGTAGTTAGTGATCTTGCTGTATAATAAAAATCTTTTAGTGATGACCTACTTAAATACTGAATACAGATAATTATTTTTCCTTCTATTTAAATATTTTTTTTTTTGCCTTTTTTTCTAATAGTGATAGTTTTTTTTATTATTGTAATGTTAAATCCACATTTTTTTTTATTTTACAAATGACAAAATCTTAATACGTCTATGGTTGGATCTTACGCTGTATCTGTTATAGCATTTGGAATCAAATTCGCAAAAATATCATAATTACCTCACATTATCTTTTATATATCCCTCCTTTAGCAAGCTTTTCACACCCGTAGATCGCAGATAATTTTAACACTGAAATTTTAGTTTAGCAATAATAGGTAGTCAAAGTTGGCTTTTAACAATTCAATTATTTTATAACAGTAGCTTCAGACATTGCACATGTGATTGTTGTATCGATATTTTATGGCGACATACACCGACTCGATCTTCTCGTTAGTGTTATCGATTTTGCATGGCTCGATGAGACTTTAGCTTGCATAACAAGTAATTGCTTCGAATAACAAGTTTCATGACTTGTAAGTTTTGAATAATAAGCTTTTAATAATTGTAATGATAGACATTGGTCAGTTTAAGCCTTTTTGACTATTTTGGAATAGTGATTTATCAAACAGTTGAAATTACTAAGATCTGATCAATTCATACATCCATCCGTACGTCGGCAAGATATATCATTTCGTTTTTAGCCCGCTTATTAATTAACAGTTAGAAGGAAAATAGTTTCTATTACAGGTTTTTCATTTGTTGACCAAAACTTATAGTGCCGTAAACTTTGTGGTTATGAAAGGTGTTAATGTAAAAAATGTATATCAAAGTTAGAGTTTTAAATATAAATACAGATAAAAAAAATTAATCCCGAAACGCTATAAGTCTGAAAAGAATGTAGCTCGAATTACTGTTTGTATCAAGAAAAGTGTATATACATTATGAATTTTTTAAATAATGAAAGACAGAGTTTTAAGTTAAAGTGAATAATAATATATATTTACCAAAATAAAAAAAATCTAATTAATTAAATTTGTTAAGACGGTTTTCTTTAAAATCACCAGTGTAAGCTTTTCTATTTAAATAAATAATTATTAATTTCTGTTCAAAATAGTGGAAGTTATCACGTAACGTACATTTATGCAAGCATAATTATCCCATATTTTCACCCTAAAGGATGATGGTTTTGGTTAAATTTTAAATGAAACCATCCTTAATATAAATACTTAGATTTCGAGAGGTAACCATCAAAATCGGTAAACCATAGACAGCGATATCGCGAAATATACATACGAAAAATATAACCCTAATAACCTCCTCTATAAAGTCGCTTAAACACGTCTTTTTGTATAAAACTCATAAATTATTACGTCGAATGTATAGGCAGTGCTGTATCTTAGTTCATTGCATATAATAATCTCTCATTTACATAATCGAACAATACCTATGACGTCATCTAATCATTGTGAATTCGTGTACAGTATGCCTGTAATTTGAGAGTTAAACACATATTTCACATGCCATATTCGCACCTATGTATTTGGAATTAAATGCTACATTGCCGTATACATATTCGGTATACACGTGTACACGGTAGACACCTTTGTGTTCCGTTTCATTGACGAAAACAATGAATGTGTTTCGCAGTCAAAGAACCGTACAGATGATTAATTTGACAGATAATTACCAGGAAACTTTCAAATTTGCAGTTCTGTTTTGTGCGAACGTACTGATGAAATTATCTACTCATTTCTATGGTTATCAGATTTAAATTGTGTGCAACTCGGAGATTTATGAAGTAAATCAAAGTTTACAGTGTAAAACAGATAGTAAATTTTCTTTCAAAGCATCTTTACATACATTTTACATCTAAATGAGTCAAAGACAAAACATAACGAACACACTCATTTTCACAACTACCTTCAATGCTATTTTTAAAATTGAATCAACAATTAATTGACATCTTGTCTCTCAGTTACTCATCACCGCTCTCTTCGGCGTCGCCGCCGCGGGCTTCGCACCTGCCTACCCCGAGCAGTCCAACCGGCCCCAAGCTGCCTACGAGAGGAACGCCAGGATTCTGGCCCTCGACGCCGACCTGAAGGAAGACTCCTTCAGATACAACTACGAAACTGAGAACGGTATCAAAGCTGAGGAACAGGGCCATGAGGTAAGGTTTTTCAACATACGAGAAATCTCAATAGCAGTGATAAATTAATTTACTCGTAACTAACCCGTTGGTTTAGTGATTAGTAATTCGGACCGCTGATCTGGGGTCGTGGCTTCGATTAACACACAGGACAAATATTTTGTGTGAGTAGCACAACTGTTTGTAACGTGTCTGTAATGATGTTTAAGTTATATGACATATATCAACTTAAACTTGGCTAGTGCATTAGAGCATGGATTTAACCCTAGTTATTCCTAAAACAGATCCGTATCCAATAATTAAAAGACAAAGGAGTTGATGATGACGATGTATCGTAACATAACATAAACAATCCTTGAAATGGAATATTAATCTGCCTAAAGGTAGGTGTGTTATTCAGTATCTATACCTGCAGCAGGAAAGTTTACCACTAGCAGAAATTAGGACGCTTTCGTATTAGAATTTACGACTTTTTCTAATACGTTGAATATCTTATTTGAGTGGTTCTTATGTCTTAATCGCTTCAATTCCATTATTTTCTAAAGTTTGCAATGTTGATACCCTATTTCCACGAATAAACCACATTTAACTTCAAATCGTCTGCACGCGTATCCGATTATATCGACATATATGAGTATGACTAACATTGGTGTAATAAATATATAATGACTTGCCAACTAACATATTGCACGTTAGTTACACATTAGCAAGCAAAAAACACTTTCACTGTTAAGGAAAATGTCGTTTATATTATCTATGTCAAAGAAACGGATAGTATAGTTAAATAAAATATCTGTATATCTGCTCTAATTATATTTTTTAATATTTTTAACCTTTGTGAAAATCGCAACCAAAATCATTAGTGAAAATCATCACACGACTAATATTTTATCATTAATATTTAATAATGATGAACATTCCCCAATGAGGCAAACAAAATGAGACAGAACAGGGCAGGTACAGTGGAACGATAACAGAGGAGGATAATTATGATAATGACATGAAAATCATGGTTACATTATATTTATTATAAGAATACAATTAATCTATTACAGAAATCAAGTTGTTGATGTAAAAAATTTCTATAACGCTGTAGAATTCACGTGTAATATAAAATGGTAGAGTTAACGAAATAGCTTAAGAATAGAAATACCTTAAGAATTTGTTTAAGGCAACTCTACAATTATCACTCGTACTCGAATATTCAAAATTTTAATATGCTATAAAAGTGCTATAATGTTGATTAATCAATAATTAAAATAATTGGCAAACAAATTTATGAATGCATATATTATAATGATTAAAATATTGCTATAATATAACTATTAACCAATACATTGAGGCTGTAGTAGAGTTTTTATTGATGCACGATTATTAAGAATCACGCTCTGTGTGTAAAAAACACAGAGTTGTTGACTTAATAAATTGATAAACATAGCTTAATGAAAAGGACATGATACTAAATATTCAAATAATGATTCCAGTCAATTGACCATGGTAAAATGAAATTTTATATGATCATCACTTCAATTTTCATACAGGGTAGGCAAAGACCACCGAGTGCCTAATTCTCTATTGCTATGATTCTGATACGCTTCCTCTACAGGGTTATTAAATTTTTTACTGAACTATAACATCATTTTGACAGTTGGAAGTAATTAAGTGTACCGTCAGTTAAATTTTTATTACTCTGTTGATATTATAATTAACTAATGTTATTCGATTAAAAATTTTATGGAGTTACATTTAGCAAGAAATTCTGGGAACAACTGGCTTATTTTGAATACTTTCCAAAGTTTTCATGAATCTTTTATTTATAAAAATAATCATCAATAATCTTTTGTTTATAAAAATAAACAAAAGATTCATGAAAACTTTGGAAAGTATTCAAAATAAGCCAGTTGTTCCAAAAATTTCTTGCTAAATGTAACTCCATAAAAATGTATGAAATATTCATTTAAAACAACATAACTCAAAATCTTTATATGTATGTATTTACTTAAAATTGTACAACATTATTAAATGAACTGAATTAAAAATTGAATAGGAGAATATTTTTACATTGATTTACCTTCATATCATAGTATTCACAGAGACTTTTTAATATATGTATTTAGCGTAGACTGATGAAAAATATGTATATTTATTAACTATAAATAAACATGTCTTCCAAGTCACATGCCCACCAGCCTTCTGGTCAGCGTGACACACTATGGCTTTAATCTTTTTTACTATGAAAGGTGAATCTTTTCCAATAATGAAATATTAAAATTGTTGGCGATTATGAACATGATAATTATGACATTGACCAAATTATTCGAATGAAAACTAAATTATTCGCCCGTATATTTCGCATAGATGATGTGTGAAATTCATGAATAATGCATAAAAATTTAGACAATGCTAATCCATGAATTATACATTAGTTAAAACTTAATAGATTTGTAATACTAGAAAGATTAATAAAAACACTAAGCACACGTTTTCTTCATTACATGCAATAAAGCAGAATTTCGTGATCATTTAATGTGAGTCACAGTTCAAATACCGAAAGTTTGAGTAATAAATCGCCCACCAGGATGATGACATATGTAAAATGTAGAGGCGTAAGAGCAATGCTTATTATACCTCCTACTGACTCTACGTGCTAGTGTATGGCGTACTTAGACAGTACGTCTGAATAATTTTAATGTATTTGCATGAAATATTAATTGTATCATGTGTAGTTAACTAAATACAAGTTGCAAAGTCTCTGCCATTGAATAGATACAAAAAGCTAAGGATTGAGCTCAGTGTTGTGCTGTTGGAGAGACCTGTCCAGCAGTGGACGATGACAGGTAGATGATGATGATGGTGCAGTTATCTTTAGTTGATTCTCTTTCTTCTTCATGTTAAATCAATGCTTTTTTTGTTTATTCATGATCTGAACTCTTGGATCCCATTTTCCTTCCAATTTGGAAAATGCAAGTCAGATCTGTAAAGATACAGATACTTGGCACTTGTTGTTCTCTGCCTACTCTGTAAGAGGTCTGGAGTGACGATATAATGATGACTATACTAAAGTATCTTTTGTGCTGTCTGTACGTAATATATTGGATGACTAACATTATAAATGTGAAGTAACTATATTTGAAATATTTTTCAATAAGCACTTGACTTTAAACTTGGAATTACTATGTACATAAATTCTATGTTCATTAAAGAAACATTAAATACGTCTTAATTTGTCAAAGACATTCAAGCCAGTCATATATACAATTAACATTGGCCATTAAAATCACGAATTAAGTGTCAATATGCGCATAAACACGCACAAACAAACAAACACACAAAGATACACACACCTGTATTTATTTATTCATATAATTTGTGCCTCTTTATAACGCATACTGTATAGACCAGGTCGATCCCATGCATAGACGCTAATCAAAAGGGCAGTGTCCAAACGTCCCACATAGAAAGGTCAGCGCTATTATGTAAAGTTAACTTGGAGATTTATGGGTGAATCAGCAGGTGTGACAGCATGGCTTATTTACGTTGCTCAAGTTGTTTATCTTGTTACAAATAT
>DWJK01003984.1:0-12479 GCA_018248815.1 Croniades pieria auraria
CCTCACGATGTTTTCCTTCACCGTTAGCAAGTGATATTTAAATTTAAAACGCACATTTTTAAGAGGTGCGCGCTAGGTTTTAAACCCGGTCTCCCGGAGTGAGAGGTCGAATTTCAAACCACTAGGCTATCACTGCAGTGTACATATACCTACATATATTATATTTATGTACACAAATAGGTCGATTATTTTTTTTCACCTATTATTACGCAAATACATGCGTATATAAATATACGAGTAGTATATACATACATATAAATTAAATAAACATGAAACATATTGGTGATATAGTAACGAGTATAAGGCGGCTGTAATGGTCTCTACTCACTTACATAGATTAGATTGTTCAATTGACAATCGGATTTGAATTTAAAATAGTCGGTCTAGTTCTGTCGTTTGTACATCGCTTTTGATGGTGAATAAGGCAGAAATGTGTAGTTTCTTTTTTTTTCTATTCTCTGTAAACCCTGGCAAACGTAGCGTAGGACGCCCTCTAGCTAGGTGGAGTGACGATATACGCAAAGTGGCTGGCAGCAGCAGTTGGATGCGACGAGCTGAACATCGAGCTCAGTGGCGTGCTATTGGAGAAGCCTAAGTCTAGCAGTGGACGGAAATAGGCTGATAATGATGATGATGAAACCCTGACGCCCGTCTCTTACATTAAATATCACATACTGTGATAACGAAGAAAAACCTAATGACGAAACCTGCACACCTTAAAGTTCCTCGTGATGTTCTTTAAGGCATGTGAAGTCTGCCAATTCACAGTTGGCTAGCTACATTACCTATGCCTGTAACCTTTTATATTCTGAAAGATCTGTCGAACAGTACAACGATGTAGAGATTAAAGACGATGACGATGCCATGACACTTAAATCGTAGAACATTAGTCCTGAAGTAATCGCATTTACTATTAATGTAAAATATGTTATATGCTAACGATTATATGTGTTACGAATATGTGTTCGTCGGGTGTTTCGTGTGTTATTCGGTAATTTAAAACTAAAATACGCCATTAACAAGCCGAGTTGGCATCGGCGCACCGCCCTTGACCTAGCTTCTGTATTGGCAGCGGCTCTATGAAAATATGAACATTTCGAAGAATCGAACTTTTACGAGTGGACAATGGAAAATTGGATAAAGCTTTCTCATGATAACCAAAGTCTGGTGAAAAAGTATGAGAAGAATATTTTTAAATATTATTCTCTATCTCTAAAAAATTGCTCATTATAAGATCATACAAAAGATCCCCGTAGAGCTCACTACTCCCCTTTTTGTCTAACTTTCCACCACGAAGATTACCAGACTTTCATTATCTATCTAGTTTAATCATATTGCTCAAAGACCGACAAACGATGGAAAATAATTATATGCAAATGAAAACTCGACAAAAGAAAACTTTACGAAAAGATCATCCAGAACTAGTAAACCGGACAGTAAATAGTTGGATGGACGGCAACTAGAGACAAGACCTCAGGTACCTTCAAAAGTTGAGAGAGAATAAGATAACCACTACTGTCTAATAGAAGAGAAACCGAAAACTGGAAATCTATTTCTCGTGAATACAGCTATGCTTCTGGCACATATTATTAATGACAAATTTGTCAACAGATTAAATCAATAAATCAAAGCAATAAAAAGAGATTTAATTAAATACAATTGCACAATCATTACACATTATATTATCTGTGAATGTGACATTTTCTAGAATGTAGAAAATAAAAATGTGTTTTCAAATTAATGTAAACCAAATAAATGATCTAAAATAAATTAAAGTTGCTTAATACATTATATTAATGAAAGTAATAAATATATAAGAAATTACTCCTTTATTATTATTATTATATCGCCACCTTACGGGGTAGGTATCTTATTTAAACCGAGTGCCAAATAGATCTCTCCTTATAGACCTAAAGTATTTCTTGTAGTATTAAAGTTATAGATTTTCCTGTTGACACAACAACACATTGCAATGTAGACGTCTGACTAACTTGCCATACATTTCTTCGCCACCTCAGACTAAAAATCACAAAAAATGATATTAACATTAAAAAAGATTTTATGTATGTTACGTCGACTGTGGGAACCGAACCCAACAATGGTGGACAAAAACCGCTTGCACCGGTTGTTAGCACTAATTAACTCACTTAGTTTGTAACGCCGAGGTCATAGCAGCGAGCGATCGCGGGCGCATGCTGCTGTGTGTTTACTAAGCGCGGACGTTTGACCAGTCTGTGAATTGTGTGATTTTCGATGACCTATATGTTTTACCTCATTACATTTAGAGGTGTTACAGGTAAGAGGATTAAAAAATGGTCGGTAAAGGTTAATGGTACTGTTTTTTATTGATTAAATCAACACTATTTTATTTATTCAAATATCAGTACACCTGCTGTCAGTACTTATAATATATTTGCTGTATTATTTTTTTATTTTTACACGTAACTATCTGTTCCTAAACTACGCAATGTCTGTGCTGTGGTAACCACACAGCAGCCAACTACCCGCATAATATGTACATGTCTGAATTCGTGTTTAAATATTATAAATCTTCACGTTTAGTTCCCACTTCATACATACCTGCCTACCCCGTTAATTACACTCAAACACAATAAACATATATGATCATAACGAAACTGTATGTCTTGAATAGAAATCACGTGCTCAGTAAGGACTGGGTGTACATGAGATGTTATTCCAAGTGTACTGAAAATAAAACCAACCCGTTACCTTCCGCCATACAACCTCTCCCTTACCAGCGGAGTCATGATCGCCCGTGAGGTATTAAGCGCACTGGAGATTATTAACACTATTCATTATTATATTATTTCATTAATTTTTGTTTACTTTGAACATTTATTGTTTGTTTTTAACACATTTACGTAATTGTCTTTTTAAATATTTATAACCGTATAAAGTCATTTCATTGTAAAGTTTATTTCTTTTAGGTAATAACGGAACCATAATATAAATAGTTCGGTGAACTGAAATACATTTATTATTTAATGTAACTATAAATATAACACTTTATTTTAATAAAATGATAATAATGAAACAGTCCATTTAAAATTCATAGTGAGATTTGTGATGAAGACCTAAAACAATTATTCACAGCTAAGACACAGAAGCAGCAGTGAAGCAGTGATAGCCCAGTGGTTAAGAATTCAGCCTCCCACTACGGGGGTGCTGGGTTTAAATCCATGCCGCGAACCTCTTTACAAAAGTGCGTTTTAAGTTTAAATATCACTTGCTAACGGTGAAGGAAACCATCGTGAGGAAACTTGTACACCCTAGAATTTACAAAAAATAAAAAAAAATCTAAGGTGTGTGAAGTCCACTAACACGCACTTGGCCAGCGTGGCCGACTACGGCCTTGACCCTCTCAATATGAGAGGAAACCCATATTCCAACAGTGGAATGATAAATGGGTCAATTATTATTATTTATAAGACACAAAAAAGAACTATATTGTTTTAAAAAAGTAGCAAATGAGTATTCAGAAGTCACAAGTTGCCACTACCGCCCATGAACACCTGCAAATTCGTTAATCTGTCCTTAACAGTGTAAAATGTACATATAAGTATGAATAAAGCGATGCATGTAGAAAAAGCACTTCAAAACTGTAGGTATTCACATATTTGGTGTCACTCTATACCTACCCCGTAAGCGAACAGACGTGATGATACAATAATAACGTGTGTGCCTTTATCTGTTTTAAATGTAACCTTTAGCATTATCTGCATTTTATTTATTTCTTAACTAGTAAACTTTAAGTCGCCGTACGATTTCAACGCGAGACAAACACCTGCGGCAAGTGAACTCGAGCGTAGAGTCGCGTTAAACCATTACTGTACTAGTTTAATTAATTAGCACTTATGTAGAGTAAATATAGAGTCGAGTTAATGGCTTGTCAATTACTAAACGTGTGGTTGATTCTAAAATATTTTCGATATGTCGATTATATTATGATTGCTTTTTATATTGTTAAGTTGCTTAATGTATATATGTGTCTATGTACATAGGTAATATGTACATCTAAGTATATACAATTTAAAAAAAAAAAAATTTTTTCTTACGAAAAAAAATTCTAAGGTGTGTGAAGTCTGCCAACCCGCATTTGGCCAGCGTGGCAGACTAATGGTCTTAACCCTCTCAATTTGAGAGGAGACCCATGTTCCAACAGTGGAATAACAAATGAGTCGATTATTATTTTTTATTGTTACACACAATTTTTTTTTTACATACTGCTTATCAAAACAATAGTTTTTCACAAAAGGAGATAATTAACAATTTTTTTCGTACGTTGCAACTGAATTTCAAATGATATTTTTATATTTCAATACACTATGTAGAGCCTTTGGGACACAATATATTTATTATATGTAGAGATCGAATTTTTGTCCTTATTTGTCATCATGAATATAGAAATAAAAATATGTGCTACGTCTCTCATATTTTTTTCTTAATTAGTTTCTAAATACATCGTCACTACAGAGCGTAAGAAGCCAGATAGCGCAGCGCACCTTGCGCCACTGTCCTTAACGATGAAGTGAAATAATTTTTTGTTAATAATATGCGAGAATTAATAAATATTATGTGTTTAAGAGCACATTCATCAGAATTATAAACGTCTATATATCAATATCTATGTACATTTAATGAATTTAGGCATTTTTATATAGAACATAATGACGCTTTTCCTCTTAGATAATCATTTATAAACGAATCTGATAAAGAATGAAAATCTTCTACTTTTTTTTATAAATAGCGACTTGTAGCGAAGTAACAAAATTAGAAATAAATGAACTTTTAAAATATACTACAATAGAAAATAAAAGTAACCGTTATCAACGACGATATCGAAACTGTCAGTTTTATCTGGAAACTATAACAACATCTAGTTCCATTTTTATTCAATATTTTAAATTACAAATATGTACAATGGATAATGGCCAGCGTGGCAGACTATGGCCTTACCCCTCTCAATATGAGAGGAGACCCATATTCCAACAGTGGAATGCTAATGGGCCGATTATTATTTTTAAAATAATGTAAGAAATTCGTCAGCTTTTTAAGAATCGAAATATATGAAACTAGATGTTACCTGCCTAATATGTAAGGGACCTGGCGTGACAATACAGTAAAAACTAAATAATACTAATATAAGAAGCACGTCAGCATTATACCAACACAGATATTTGATATGTGGCAGTCGGTGCTTTCTGCCCACGTCATAAGGGAGGTAGCGTGATGATACAATAATAAAGATAATACAAGATTATAGGTAATAAGAGGCATTGTTGTGAGTCCGCCGGCGGCTAGACGGCTCAGTAGACGAGCACCTTGCGCGCCGCGGCCCAAGGGCAAAACAAACGAATTAAACGTAAAAAAGCGGGATCAGCGAGCAGATGCGCGCACAGCTGCCGCCGCGCGTGACCGTTGCGCGAATTTGCGCGCTCTGCCTACACCAACGACCGCGCCGAGCGTTCGGCGAGCGCACGAATGTTCGGCCATGTTTTTTTATTCACAATTGATATAGTGTTTGGTGAACTCATGAAAACTTTGTTTGGTACCAACAACCCGCATTTAACCAACGTTGCGGACTACGGCCTTATCCCTCTCAATACGAGAGGAGACCCATATTCCAACAGTGGAATGTTAATGGGTCGTTTATTATTATTATTATTTTTCACTTTGGTTAGTTTTATCATTTGTTCTTAGTAATGTTTTAATTAAGTTAATTGCAATCCATAAAACACAAAATTTGTATTTATAACATAAAAAAAAAACAGTATTGTTTTTTTATTATATTTATATAGTGATTTAATAGACTACTCAAAAAAAACTGTTACTAATACAAAAACTTGCTTCGATTAACGCTCGTCGATGCGGCGGTGTGGGAATAGCTTTATGACAATCGATTCTGAACGTTTCGACAACTGCCTATTGGGTTTAATAAATAATTTAATTTTATTATCAAAATTGATTGGTGAACACCACTGATCGTAAACAGACAACGATAATGAATGTCACTGCCATTAAGGAAAGATATTTTGTCGAACAAAATACGAGTAAATACTTTTTACACCGCCTCAAGTTCCATTAACTTTTATTGTATCTGTTGTTCGTCATTATTATCATCAACCCTTTTCATCTTTCTCCTGCTGTACCCTGGTCTCATCACAGAATGAGAAGAGTTAGTGCCATATTTTCCATGCTGACCAAGTGCGGTTCGGCAGACGAATAAATGATAAATATTTAAATTCTTTCTACTTTCAAATCGTTTTCAAAATTATAAATTAGAATTTAAATCTTCAGTGTCATCATCGATACTCTTATCGTTCCACAGGCCTCCTCTTGGAAAGATGAGTGGTTTTATTTTGCTGTATTTCATTCTAACTGTATTTGGAGTCTGGGTGCTATTGTCATTTAAACCAGTAGTAAGTGAGAATAAAGTAACAGAAACCCTAATATATTTATGGACTGGTGGTATTATAAGAGGTCTAAGGATTTCCGAGCTTCATCTTTGGAGCCACGCCACTTTGTTATACAACAGACGAGGGCGAGAGGCTGTGCTCTTATTCTTCAACCCTTCAATTCTCTCTTGTTCTTCAACCCGCATGCCTTACTTGGGGATTATAGAAAAAAAAAACTCTTTAAGAAAGCCTGTGTTCAGTAGTGGACTGAGATGGGCTGAGGATGTGTGGTTTATTTTTTATATAGAGTTCTTCAAGAAAAACGCGATGATACCTCCCTTTCAAAGCCGGCAAAGTATTGGCCAGTCTTCGGGTGTTGCAAATGTCCATAAGTGAGGGTGAGCACTTGCCATCAGATGGTCCGACTGTCTATTTGCTAAGCTAAATACGAAAATTGCAACCCTCTTGACTATCGCGGGCTGATAAAGGAACACCATACACGCGCTTTGTTGTAGAGCAAAATGAATTTTTTCACGTAACAATTTCGCCAAAGCAATATCAGATAACGTGATAAATTTAATGCGCGGAAAAAAAAAATTGTAACGGATTTTCCTCTGACGATATTCCGTGGGCGTGAAAATATGCACGTTTTCCAACTCGTGCATTGGCAATAAACCTTAATCTGGCATACTGAAATAACACAGCATTGTATGTCTTGCCGGCGTGCTTTTCCAAGAGTTTCCACCGCTAACTAACTAACACTAACTAGTACGAGTGTACAGCCAGACACAACACTATTAAACTCTGTGTTACGCCACACTATTTTTATATATTTTAACGATGATAACATGGGAATTTTGGGGCAGTAAGCCCTCCCCCTTTCCTATGGGATGTATAAAATAACTGGTGAAAAATTGGAGTATTACACTTCTCTGCCTAACCCCTGGAGAAAGTAAAGGCGTTACTATGTAAATGTTTGTGATTTAACGGCGATAAATTAAAATACTACTAAAACGCTTTTGCATTACTGTACCACTAAGCTCCAGTTCATGTTTGAAAATTTGGCAAGAAAGAAGTCTCTGATACTGCCGTGCGTATATGAAGAAGTGATGAATGTAGAAAAAACAAGTCAGTCAGATTCAGTCAGTCAGCCAGTAATACTTGGAGCTTTCTGCTTAGCCCGGAAGGTTATATCACAATAAGTTTAACTATCAATGTGTTTTATTTCATTTTCAAACATATTAATGATGCGTCTATGTCATTCCGAAAATTTCCGAAAAATTCCGAAAATTTCCGAAAATTCCGAAAATTCCACAAAAAGATATCCTAACTATATTTGCGATGTTCGACTAACTGTGAATTGAACCGAACATCCTCGGGGCGAAATGAAGACACATTAAAAGAACGCTTTTCACTTGTGTAGGATGTATAGTATTGGATGATTTAATTGAACTTTCCAACTGACATAACTGAAAAATAATCATCGATATCGTAAACATGTAAAACATTGAAAAGAACTGCGTAGTCTCGATTGGCTCATTGTTATGGCTGAACTAGTAACACGTTAGTACTATAAACGTGGGTAGGAAACCTGAAGTTTGAGGTGAAAACTGAAAGGCGCGTAAGTGTTAGAATGTTGGTATAGAATAGTGTTGGGCCGAGTCAATAAACTTGGCTGGGCGGGCGCGGCTAGAAATAGCGCGGGCGAGACGGCGCGTCGAGTACCGTCAGCAGCTACGGGTAGTGCAGAAATCGTAAGTTTTTATACAACATTGCTACCGCAAAAAATTTAATGTTTATAATATTCCATATCTATGATAAATATTACATGGCAAAGATGTAAATGTAAATCTTTAACAGAGTATATTTTTTTTTTATTATCTACTATTACCAAATACATAAGTCACCAGTACGAAAATGAAATGAAAAGAAATAAAAGAAAATTTTATTTTACTAGAGAGATATATGTATTACCAAAAAAAATTTACTTATCCCTCTATCATTTTCCATTGTCACCTTAGTAAGTAATGCTTGAAATAAATGTCCCGGTCCAAAAGGCTCTCTTCTAACAATTGTTGGTCAATACATCTTCAAAGCACCCAGTACAAAACTCTACACACATAAAATATATGAATTTCCTAAATATTTTTGTTACATGTCAATACGTATGAAACAAACGCTATGTTAACCTGAAATCATAATACATTTTCGAATGTACCTAAGTAGAGCGAACGCCTTGTTGAAAACAGATCTCTGTTCTCTGAAGGATAGAGAAAGATTCCAGTATGTAATAGAAAAGGATGAAGGCTTAGGAAAAGACGCCGATCATGCACATAATTACAGTATGCCACCACCAGGCCCTAAGGCCTACAGATAATTTGCAAAATGTCTTGTCGTGATGACCAAGCACGTCATCAGCCTATCTTTGTCCGCTGCTGGACATAGGCCTCCCCCAATGAGCGCCATCGCACCCTCTCCTCGGCTTGTCGCATCCAGCATCTGCCTACAACCAGGACCAAGCACATTTTCCTGCAAATGATTAATAGAAGTAAGCTTCTAGAAAAGTTTATTTAATCCTATCCCTGTGCTTTTTGATAGTTCAAAATTAGAAAACTCACACTACCGGCCATTTAATAGTCACTGAAAACAGTCATTCATGATGAACATTATCGTCATAAATCCTTTATGTTATTCCACTTTTTGCCCCGGCTCTCCATCCTGATTGAGAGCGGTTAAAACCATATTTAGCCATGCTATATGAAGATCATCTGTCAGATAAATCCTCGAATAGAAATAAATGTTTAATCAGATCGCCCTGCACAGTAAGTAATTCCTATAATATTTATGAATTTGATTTTTTTAAATCTTCGGATCAAAAAACAGACAGTTGATTTTCCCTCGTATATTAAAATGAAAATTTAGGTAGACTAAGTGGAAAATTTTACTATGAAAATGTTCAATCACAGCCTTACCATTGCTAGGAAATTATTAAATAGAAAACTCGGAAACGTACTTAGCAGGTGAACATAAATACTGCAACCTATTTACCAAAAGTTCAATTAATAATAAAAAGAACCAGCCAAATAATAAAGTACGGTAAGAAATATAAACTTCTAGAAGTTACTTCCATGTTTCACTTCTGCTGTATCCTCTTACTTCCACAGTAGCGCTTACCATTCTGACACCGTTTATCAACGTTCACAGTCGACTCCAAAACACAATATGAACACTCAAAAGCCACATAACTTCATCAATATTTCGTATTTAATATTCGTATACGTGTTCAAATAATAAATATTTCTTATAGAGCGTTGTAGGTATATTTTTACCCGCACTCCCGTATATCTTTCAGCGGGAAAACATTAAATTAAATCACCGGAATAATACGTTCTTCGGTATCTTACGTAATCATTATACACTTTTTTGAGTTTTCTTCGGGAATGACGCGAAGCGCATATTTTTATGAATGGAAATCTTTTTTATTTAGATTATTATTATTATATCATCATGCCAGATCTTTTGCTGATAATAACATTAAATTATATTTGTGTTTCAGCCAATGGTAATATTAAACGATACATTTTTATCATATTGTAAATAAAGTATATATAAATCTTGTGACATTTGAAGAAAACTTAATTTGAAATAATTAATAATTTATTTAATACATGTATTAGTAAATTGATTAACATATCGATCCTACAATGATCTTCAATATTCAATACAGCATTTAAATGTATCGACCTATGTAAAGAAATAATTATATTTATCAAATCTTTTCTAACAACATAATCTCTTAACTACCACATATGCTCCCAAGGCTACACAGTCAACAATAACCAGTAAACAAATTTAACTATAATAATGCAACAGTACTAAAAATTCAACAAAATGAAAACCTCAAATCATTTAGTCTGTGACGTACTCGCTGTTTAATCACACGAAGAGTTTTCAGGTGAAATGTTTATGTAGCGTTGCGGACACTTTTGCTGACCCTACCCCACTTCTTTCTTTTCCCCAAGCACGCATACGAATTGAGACATTCGTGCTTTCATGCGATTGCAGACGAGTGGGTGTCGCGTTACGTATTTTCACCAATATTCAGCGGAACGTATCATTATATTATAGCACTCACTACATTCTGTGGCGTCTAGACGCACTCAAGAAATAATGTATGACGAATATTAATCTCTCTCAACGTCTACGGCTAACGTGCACTGACTTTTGCAGCCATTATATCCATCAAATCTGCGGATTTGGAGTATATTAAATGTAAACAGTAGGAGAAAGTGATGATGAAAGGACGGAGAAAGAAAATTCTAAGTACGTCGGGTTACAGATCTAAGGAGCTTCGATTAACACTAAATATTCGTTAAAAATCGTTAATTAAAAAACCAACATGTTAATTGATTTACATATTCTCACTAAAATTTTTATAAATTGACGCAATTTTGACAAATTCTAATTTTGAAAAAGCGGTAAAAGAGCACGACAAGTATTTAGGGATAAGGATATTTGACACCTGGTGCTCTCTGTATAGGATCTGGTGTGATGGTGTGATTATGAGAATAAATAAAAAGAACATGCCCTATAATGGCCTGTACGTCTATTTCAGACGATATTTGTGGCAGTATCTATAGACACTTTCTTTGGTGACTAAAAAGTCCAATACGGGATCGGCATTGGCGTCCGCACCTCAAGCACGTGTGTATGGTGCCAGAAGGATTGGTGTTATCCTTTCGCTTTGCTCTGTTTTCGTCAAGTTTGACCAACATGCCCTATGAGTTCAATAATTCATTTTTCGCATAATTGGATAGATGTTATATTATTCATGCCAGTGTTTGCGTGGAACCTGTCAGTATATTGATTTTTTTTAGATTAACGTCGAAATAGGGTTTTGGCTCCATAACTCAAATTTTGATATTATATTTCGGTAACCTTCAACATGCAATTGTTATCTTTAATTTAGACAATTGCGTAATAAATAAAATGTATTTAGTATTTTTTTAAATTACGGTCAAAATTAAATATATTAATAATTCCTAATATTGTCTCAGTTGAAGACGCATTTCGACCAAGAAAATGCATATTTGATCGAAATATGAATCAATTGGTAAATTTTATACTCCATTTCATCTCCCCTTTACGGCTGTGCTTTGGGACATGAGTTGACAAATAAAAAGTCGCAAAAGATTCGGTTTAAGATAATAAAACTACTCATTATGAGGTCAATGAGAAGCATATGAGGTATCGCACTAGTCCAGTAATTAATGAGTCCCACTGAGCTGGAGGTTGGGGGTTCGGCAATGAAATTAAAGCTATGTATTTTCCGTGCTATTTCAGAGGCCTATGTCTAGCAGTTGACGGCAGTAAGATAATCATGATGGTGATAGTGATCATTTTTCGGTTTTCTATGCGATTGCTTTAAGTTTCGTGTAATAAGTCTATTAATGTAACAACATTGGGTTGATTCCGAAAATGAATCAGCACACTTATATTTCGTCGAATCACAACAAATTTCGGGTCAGCGGCACACTGGGAGAATCGCGCAAGTGCTAAATATGTCACGGTTACCAAACGCACTTGCCTCACTAACAGTTCAAATGCGATAAAGATTACATTCGCTGCGTTCAGAGATATTTTTTCGGAGAATGTTATCTAATGCTAGTTTATTTAAATAATATAATCACAGTTATAAAACCTGAACCTTATGTTCCTAACTTTATGCAAATTTCCAAAATCTATGTATCGCCTAGAAATGAATTATGAAACTGCGGCACTCACTGTGGTTGCAAAATTATATTTGGTTAAAATAGACTTTTTTTAATGGTAACATCGGCGTTAGAAATTCTTGTAGGACTAATAATAATAGGATTATATAATATAAGTAAGGCGTAATCCACTTGATAATATAAGGCATGATACTGACATAACATCTCTTGGCAATTTGGAATATTTCTATATCAAATGTTTCGTGAGTATTTATACTCATGATTAAATATGTACCGGCTTAACTCACGTACGTTTTTCGGGATGGCCCGACTAGTTTCGGACCTGTACGAG
>DWJK01003985.1:0-12478 GCA_018248815.1 Croniades pieria auraria
TGGCGGACTACGGCCTTAACCCTCTCAATATGAGAGGAGACCCATATTCCAACAGTGGAATGACAAGTGGGTCGATTATTACATATTTTTAAGGAGAATGTTAAAAATCTGTGGATATTATTGTGCCTTTCCACAACACTATTAAAACTAGATTACCTGTACTTATATAATAGTTGTATAACGGCAAAAATAGCTTCATTATTGGTTCCCTAGAGGTCGAACTTTACATTAACGATTTTCGCTTCAAAAATACTCGCTTAACTTAAAAAATGTTCGTTAGGATTACAATGATTAGAAATATAGTATTCCGTGAATTCTTAGCATGACTTAAAATGTGGGACAAAAAGTAATGAAACGTTGTTAAGAAGATGATAATCGAGGAATTATAACGATAAAAGGCTTTTCGTAAATCAATTCCATATAATTGTTTTGAAGAATCTTGTAGATAATGACGTTTACAAAATTACCGGATTTGATAAGATTTAATGTTTCTTTGATGTGCCGCGTAAATTAGAATTATTTACGAATGTCGTTAAAAGATTGATAAGTCATTATCTAAAGGGCAGGAAGTGGTCCTAAATTATTTATATTAAATTAACCATCTTTAATTTCAACGGAGGCCTTAATTGAAGGCTAAATATGAAAGGTTTTTTTATATTTTGCTATTATGCTGCTATGCATCAGGAATTGAAGTGATGTCTCCTGTCTGCTGTACAGTACCAATTATTGTATGGAATGTTGCCATAGCTACAGAAGATTCCAATTCCCATCCATGAACTCATAAAGAATGATTGATCATTTCATATTCAAGGATATAAATAAAATGATTCTGATTTTAAAGAAAATTGAATGATGCACAGAAAAGATTTGGCAAAATGTTTTTTCATTTGTACATTTTCTGAGTTATTGGTCTTCCGTGGTCTTGTTAAATTTATAGCTGGAATCTCTCTTAAAACCAAGTTAGCAAATTTTCACATACTCATCATTTGGCTCGCAGTAGTCTGGTGAGTCTTCTAAGTAAACTAAATCGGTTTTGTTTGGTTTCTTCATATCCGGGTGTAACGGCCGCAGCTTTCTTATGTTTTTGCCTCTCTTTCTCTCAACGACCTGAAAAATTAAAGGTTTCAATAAAATTGTTATTTAGAATGTTTTGTCATATTATCCTTAATACATAAAAAGTGGTAACAATTTAAATGTAAATCATATATTGTAGCTTTCCAGCACAATAAAGTAGCACCTTCAAGTTTCCAGATGAACGTTTCATGACATGTACATATACATAAAAACTATCCGGTCGGTACGTTTATGATAATAAAAATGTCACTAAACCTATACCACAAGGTATATTCAAGTAAACCAGAAAAAACGCTAAATAGAATTAGGAAAACATTTTATTTAAACTTTGACAAATAAACAAAGTAACTGGTTAAATTTATTTACGTTATTTACAATAAATTTAGATTATCGTAGGCACCATTTATTATTTTTTCATATGATAATCCAAATTTATTATAGGCTCACTAGCCTGGAGAAAACTTTAAGCATCTTTTTATTGAACTACTTCATACACAAAAGAACTGACTTTAATCATCGCACAAAAATGGATCACCTTCACATGTGACGCTCCCTCATATCTAGTCGTGAGTGCGTCCCCAACAACTCTCAGTTGCGGCAGTCTGCGCCAACATACCCGGACCGAGCAGGAACCGGACATACCATGACATTTGCACACACGCTGCATTCGTCCTCGGACGGCCTGGAATTGTTAGACGTACCACCATCTTAATTATTACTGTATGACGTATGTTAAATTGTAGCATCAAGATGTCTGGAAGCTGTCAAATTAAAAACCTCTAGAGTGCGATAAATGATTAAATTCATTGCCGCCTCGTCATAATATGGTTCTGACTTTGGTCTCATTATTAGATAGTTCAAAGCTGTTTTTACGAACATTATGCGAAGCTTAAATTTAAACTGCTTATCTTTTAGCCCTCGTGTTCAATTTATGAGAGTTTTGGAATATTCTCGAAACTTTTAAAGATCTATTTCACTCTATATTTATTTAAATTAGCAAAAAGGGAATAAAGAGCATTTTGGTGTACATTTTTAAATGATACTACAAAACTATCTAAACTGTACCCGTCGTCCAGCCTCGTTGTTGTGCAGATTCATTAGTCCTTCGTCAGTGTTCTTGTCTTCTTTGGCATCGACGAAATCTCGACTGAACATCTCACCGTATCTAATATCCTGAAATTCATAATTGTTGTTGGATATACATTGCCACTAACTATACTCTACCTGTTGACACAAAACGAATATCAACAGAATTAAAAAAGTTGTTAGAATAAGTTACAACAGTATTTCTGCCCCACTTGGCACGGTTGCCTTTCTTCAACTAAAAAAGATCTGCAAAGCATTTCAAAACATTCCTATAATGCGAATTGGCTGAGTTCGAGGACAGTAACAGACACACATGTAAGCATGTCTTTCAACCTCGCCAAGCCTCGAGAAGTTTCCTATTGGTATCTAAAGATAATAACCAGACCGGAATTATAAACGAAAGAGCCTTTATTCAAATATACTTGTAATAGTCAGCATTAATTACCACCCAACGCCAACGTTGGGTTAACTTTGAAGTGTAACGGTCAGTTTCGTCACCTCTGAACATCCTCCCCACTGCCAATGGCGCGGCGTGCGTTTCCTGACGCGCGCATCGCACGAGCACTCATTCAGCTCACCGCGACTGCACGCGCGAGCTACAGCGTGAGCTAACGCCGCCGCCGACAGTGCATGCACAAACGCTGATTCACGGGATTCTGAAAAATAACCATTACTTTTTA
The DNA here is from genome assembly GCA_018248815.1 of Croniades pieria auraria. NCBI lineage: Eukaryota > Metazoa > Arthropoda > Insecta > Lepidoptera > Hesperiidae > Croniades > Croniades pieria. The sequence continues at coordinate 2,841 of DWJK01003985.1, forward strand.
ACAGTGTTTTATGTATTTAAATAATTAATATTGAAGTCTTGCGCAAATAGACAGTACGTTTGTTGTGATGGTTAAAAATATTTTAATTCATCTGAAAGTGAAAGAGCAGAAGATCGAGCTCAGTGGCGTGCCATTGGAAATGCCTATGTCCAGCAGTGGACGGGAGCAGGCTGATGATGATGATGATGATAGTGATAGCTAAAACCAATATATCGTTTAAAATCTTTGTAACAGAAACGTCTTATTAAATATATAAGTTCAAAATCAAACGACTCGTGGACCATGTCTTTACATCTGTAAGACCGTGTATCGATAGTGAAGTTAAAAGATACGACCAACTTTGCAGAACTTAACTACTCGTAGTTCTATCGACGTCTGAGTTCTGTTTGTAATCAAACTTTCGCCTTGTTAGATTTTGTTAGGAACAATATATCATATCAGTTGATAGGAACAGGTTTTTTTACTGGGCTAAGTGTTAGTGCGACTTTAACGAGTTTTTCTTCTAGATACCAGTAAATCACGAAGGACGAACAGTTCTAGTTTTGTATGGGCATAGATCGTCGTTAAAATTCTTTTTACTACGACTGCAACCTATATAAATACCTTTATTTTCCTTACTATTTCATTAATATAAAAATGACGGTTGAACTACGTTTCCTTACTGCATTGTATTCATACCTACATACGGATATATTTGTCGGGAGCATATCTTTTATCTATCATCTCTTCTTATCTCTTCAACTCTATCGTTATACTGTTGGAGTTCTGTCTCAAAATGAGAAGGTTTAAGGACAAAGTTAATCAATTTGACCCATGTGTGGATAAGCAGAATTCAAATTTTTCGCAAGTTATATTTCACAATAATCTGAATTTTATATTAAATTTTTAAACTATATACATTAAAAATTAAAATAAGAAACAAAAAAAAATAAAGCACCGAAGTTTTTAACGCTTAATAATCGAAGACATATTTGGCAGCCGGAGCTTTCTGCCAAACTCGTAAGAAACCTGGCGTGACAATATAATATTAATGTTTCGTAACATACATGGATATATGTATTATAAAATTAGTGAAAAGTACACTGATTACTTCCATTTAAAAAAGTTTGAAAAACAGGGAACATTTGGATTTAGAAAGTACAGTAGATTATCTTGAACTGTGCACTTCTAGGAGCATACGTCACGCAAGATTGGCTGAAGCGTGCTAATGTGTGGTCAATTCATCTTTTTGAACTGTCCCGAGCTGGACGAGTACCTTCGATAAGCGTATTATCTCACGATCCATTACTACAAGTCGCTCAACGTACTAATAGCTTTTGATCATTTGCTCCCAGCGGTCACAAGCTCAGTTGTTTACCGAGTCCAAAATGGCTCTTTTTGCGATCTGATATTGCGTCCTTGCTGGATGCTTATCACAATAACTCGCTGACGGATGGATATCAAATTGGATCACTTTGTATGATGATAGCTATTTTAAATGTTATATTTCTTATTAACTGAACATGGTTTAAATCGAGGTTTAATGGTACCTATTTATTATACATAGAGCTCATGTTCGCTGTTAGCGGAATGCGAAAAACAATTTGTTACACAATGATAATTTTGAGACAACGTTTTGTTTTTAATTCCCATTTCATTTATTTTTTCATTCATCATCAGCCTGCTCCCGTCCATTGCTGGACATAGGCCTCTCCAATGGCACGCCACCGAGCTCGATCTTCAGCTCGTCGCATCCAACCACTGCCAGCCACTTTGCGTATATCGTCACTCCACCTAGCTGGAGGGCGTCCCACGATACGTTTGCCAAGACGCGGTCTCCATTCCAGAATAATTACACATTAAATAAATTATCTTTATTGTAATTCAATAAAACCTCTAATTTAGTTGTCGAACTTGCAACCACTAGACCAACGAGGCAGGTAAGTCATATACCGGTTATAACTAGTTTTCAATTAAACACATCATTCTGAAAGATTAAAAAATGTTAACTCCGAAAACGTGAATTCAAATGAAGAATTTAAAAATGGTATATATAATTACAAAGGCTGTCATAAACCGGTTATAACCAGTTTTTAATTAAACACAACTACATTCGGAAAAGATTAAAAAATGTTAACTCCGAAAACGTGAATTCAAATGAAGAATTTAAAAATGATGTATATAATTGCAAAGGCTAAGTCCTAAACCGGTTATAACCAGTTTTAAATTAAACACAACAACATTCGGAAAATATTAAAAAATGTTAACCCCGAAAACGTGAATTCAAATGAAGAATTTAAAAATGGTGTATATGTACAAGGGCTATGTTCATATTTAAATCACCAAACTTGTAAAAGTCACAAACTACCAATAAATGACTTTTCCAAAACGCAGAGATATAAGCATATACACATACTAACGATACATGACTTTGTACGACAAGTTCTAAAGAAGATTAATATCGCCCGCTACAATACTGTCGTCCAGGAGACCAGCGCTCACGATATCCTATGCTACGATCTTGTACATATAACCTTATTGAATTTACATAAGCGCTATCGAGCCTTTAATTAATAAACTTTCACAGCTCATCACATGTAGCCTTCCATAGTTCTACTGTTGGACACTTGTCTCCTTTAGTTAAAAAGATTAAAGCCACTGTCCAGAGGCCTTACGTAGCTACATGAGAACAAAGTAAGGTAAACGTAACAACACGCCTGTAATCCGCGAAGAGGTAGGCAGAGGAGTGTAGTACACTCACACGTTTCACCAGTTAAGAAGTAACATGTACAGATTCCCTCGTAATGTTTTCCTGCTCTATTAAAACAAATTTAGGTAGTCTTAAAAACACTTATGTATTTTCCACTTATGGAGTTCCAGTTCAGTTTATCGCAACGATCTATATATCAATCTATGCCGTATATGCCGCTACACAAATTAAAGTGTTGCTTATCAACATTAAAAAGACACCAAAATGTGTGCGAGAAAGATGATCTCTATGAGAGAGATGATCGGTATCAATTTTTAATAAAGTATAATATTTCTTTGGTGCCCCACGAAAATTTTTTTTATTAAAAAACAATTAACTGCTATTTTTATTACATGTTTAGCAAGCCGATTTATTATCATGTTTTCGTCGTGTTTATAAAAAAAAACAGGTATGAATCATCCAATTTCCCTTTTCCCTGCTTATCCCGTAACAGACCTGACGTACGGATATAATAAGTACCCTACTATTACAATAATTAAAGTTAATTGAGTCCTCGTTTCAAAATGACCCTAAAACGACCCACAAATGACCCTAGAAATGAAATAAAACTGTATACTTCATCACAGACAAATTTTATTCACCTTGTCAACGGCTGCGTAGAACTACTCGTCACTTAATGCGATCTCACTATTAGCCTAGTTCAAAACTCACGTTACGTCACTTAAGTGAAATTTAGGTGAACATTGTAACAAACTGTGACAATATATATATTTTAATTAAACCAGCTAAATATACAATGTGTATGTAAACTTTTAAACATTATTATGAAAAGGGAGGACGACCTGCGAAAGGCTGCAGGCAGATGCTGGATGCGACGAGCCGAGGACAGGGCGCGATGGCGCTCATTGAGGGAGGCCTATGTCCAGCAGTGGACAGAGATAGGCTGATGACAATGACGACGATGACGATGAAAAATATCATTTATATTCACAAGGACCAGTTAATTTTCCACTGTGGGGCACCCATATTGCTTTTGTTTACGAAGGTGTTAAATATTTTTTTAATTAGAGCTGAAACTGACACGTTTGAGTTGTAAATCGCAACACTTATTGAAGATTGTTCAAAGGGTTTTGTTCATAAACGACATATGATTTTATGACCCTCGTTGGTCTAATTTTTATAAGCGCGACCGCTGAGCAAAAGGTCCTGGGTTCGATATCCGAGACGGATAAATTGTTACTGAGTCTTTCAAACTTTAAATTCGCGGTTATAATTTAGAGTATTAATTTATGCTCTATGCGCGGTGCATGGCAATAGAATCACCCCCTGTACTATAGGACGTATAAAAACACTGGAGAAAAGTGGGAGTACTACACTCCTTTGCCTACCCCCTTCGAGCAAGTACCTACAAGCGTGATATTATGTTACAATTTTCTCCTCGAGTGTTATCTCGTTACAAGTAAGCAAACAGATTTGTGCTACAATTTAAATTCAATAAACAAGAGAAGCTCCCTTATGTTTAGTATTATGGTTAGGATGGCTTAACGCTAGAAATGTTGAAGGAAGATATCACACAACACATAAGATTTTTGTTTAAAAAATATTGTCCTACTGTTTATAAACTATGTAAATATAGGAACGATTATTAATAGTTGTATTATTATTGCGTGCTTGGGAAAATAAGAATATACTCTGGGAATACATGACCGTTGAAAAAACTGGAAATTTTAATGTAGGATAGTCTGTGGTAACGCAAAGGATAGTTTAATATGTTAATTCGAATTCAAGAACGCGTTTAGTAACTATGTTGAGAATTTTATATTAACATAATTCTCAAGACCGTGTTAACCACTATTTTAATTTTAACAGAAAATTTAACTTTGAATTGTCCAAAAATTCTTTAGTGCTCATGTGCAACGAAAATACAAAAGTTTTCATGCGAAACGCTTAATTTAATAGCCGTAAACAAACAAAGTTGGTATGTGCAAAAATTTATTAAAATTAAACGTAGCACATCCAAGTCTCGAGCTTAACATTTCGAAGTGAATCCACTTGTAAATACAATTCAACGAAACGCTTTGGCGACAAAAACAGGACACAACAAGAGCTTTACTTAATGCGTATCATATTTCACTTGGCAGGGTGGGATTTCCATGTCCCCCGCGTAAAGAGTCTTATGCATTATCCGACCGACCTAATGTATTGTGCAATAAGAAAATATACAAATCTGTTTGTAGCACACTGGCCTATCGCAACTAAACTTATATATATTTTATATTTAACGTTGCAAGCAGACGAAATTATGAAAAAAACTGTGCGTAAGCCTCTTAATATTAGTTCATTTTCTGCTCTACCCTCCAGTGCATTAAACGAATGATGTTAATGAAGCTATTTAATGGAACACGGTATGTTACTTCAGCGTAACTCTTGGTGAATTCTTAGAAACAATTTGGTGTCGAGAACGAAGCCACTTGTATCGTTTGACTTCATAACTGTAACGATGTCGTAATTTAAAATTTACTTTATGTTTAATATAAAGTAAAGTAAACAGCACAATTTTATAGTAAATAGCACTAATAAAATTCCTTTCAAAACAGCTGCGTGTCACTATATCCTATAAATGATATTGACTTATTAAAAACCTATTATGGGTTTTGCTATTAAATGTTTCGTGAGTATTTATACACATGATTAAAAATGTACCGGTTTAACTCACGTACGTTTTTCGCAATGGCCCGACTAGTTTTCTTCCTCATGAGCACCCGTCGCTTGCAGCGAAGTCGCGACGGAGTCTGACTATTACGGGTTGTAATAGTCAGACTCCGTATGCGTAGCTTAGGACCCAAACCTACGAGGTCAAACATACTTATATATATGCACAAAAGAAAAAAGCTTTTGAACATTGATTTTTAATAATTGAAAACTACTAACAAGTATAAACTGGTGAACAGATTCGTCAAGGAAATTTTTATTGCTAGCTGATTTCATTGTCAGCTCCGACATCAAGCATGACTAAAGTATTTAAAAGTTCTCAATTTTTAAATCTTCTATTACAGGGGATGTGTTTTGATAACTTTCGACCGAACAATCACTTAAAATTTTTTTGTTAATTGAACAAGTTTATAGTTTTGTTGAGGCAATTTATATAGAAAAATAATGAAATGAAGCACCTAACGATTATGGAAGGTGCCTAAAATTGAGCCCCTTACGCCGCCCCTCGAGACCTGCCGCCCTGGGCCCGGCCCCCATGGGTCCAGGATGAATACAGCACTGCCTATTGGAAACGTAAAATTTAGAAATCAACTATTAACTTTAAGCGCTCTCTTTACTAGTATACTAGAACAACTTTGTGCAAAATTATTATTATTACTGCTTTAACATCAAGCTAAGTCCCTCACAGGAAAGGCAGCGAGCAGCGATTGCCAAATGTATCCATTCTTTCAGAATAGGGTGCGCAAAATTGTACGACATTTATTAATTTAGAAAAAAACTATGTTTTTCTTATGCGTCTATGTGGGTTTAAGATTTTTAAAAAACTCCCAAAGCCATTTCGATAAATAATCGTCAGAAATTTTTGTAAGCATTCTTACTCTTATTTCATACAGAATTAAAATTGAGTCGTCGCTTAACAAGAATTACATTAAAAGTTTGAAGCGACATTGGAATTGACTAGTGAATCAATTTAAAGTGTTCGTCCACAGTGGCCCTGTCTCTACAATGACTATTTGTTTCCGCACTCGTACGCCGCGGTCGTGGCAGTTTCAGTTTTTTTTCGCATATAACAATGCGGAATATTGAACGCATTAAATTTTGTAAAAACTTCTGTTTTACTAAGGAAACATTACCCTACCATTTCTGGTGATATCCTGTGATTGTTTTTCAGGACCAATGTATACATCTACATGGGTGAATATTTTTAGCTGTGGTGTTCTTTGGACCCGAGGCCTCGATGCTACGCCTTCCAAACAGCGAGGAGAACAGCCCACAGAAACTTTTTAAACGCAAACGAAGAACCAGTCTTTATAATGAAATTACAGTGAGAGTTACTTTTGACATCTTCAGAGGTTCAATTAAATCTATAAATAAAAAAATTATGGTTTGCTTTAAACAATCCTTATTCAGTCCGTAAGTTTTCCAGAACGAACCAAGCCGACACAAAGATTTTTAGCAAACATGCCTAACTCGTCATTTTCTGATTGTAATTCACTTAAGTACAGTAAGTATGTACCTACTTATTGTACTGATATTTTATTTAATTTTTTTTTTATTAACCCTAAATATTTCAACAATTTTTTGCACGAATAAAACTATTGCTAATAAAAAATAATTAAAGTTTTATTTCCTACTAAGTGTAGGGTGACGAGTACGATTCAGGCATCCCCCATTCGTTAGCGCGCGTCTCGATGGTGGGGCGTGATATATAGACGACTCACGTAACAAAATATTACAGGCGAACTTTAAAAAAGCTTTCAGAAACAAGTTTAATTAGTACCAAAAATGTACGATATCTCTTCATTAACGCGATGTACCAACGTAAAGTTGGCAGGGTCATGTTACTTAACTCTTAATGACATAAAGTTTGACTTTGCAAGTAAATCGCTTGTTATCCATAACGTCAGCCGTAATCCTTTTCTTATCTCACTGTTGGGCGGTGATAATGTTCTAGTATAAAAATGTGTAAATATTTTTCGTTCTAATAAGACAACGTGCCGGCGTGGACATATGAAACGATTGATAAATGTGGAAGAATCACGACAGGTATGCAAGGATAGACATATTTGATACTCCGTGCTCCCTGCCTACCCCACAAGGGACTTGGCGCGATGATATGTATGTACATATGTATTTATATTAGATGACTTGAAAAATAAAATTCTTTTAATAAATATTTTGTAAAACTCTTGTTGCATTACACAATTGTCTTATTACTATTCAAAAGGAGAATTTGATAAAAGCAGTTGATAGAGAATAGAGAGGAGAATAAAAACGTAAAGAGATTAAAAGAGCTTCGGACAGTAAAACTGACCTATACGTACTTGAGAAAACCGCAAGGCTGGAACTAGTCAGGCGACTCAAATGCCTCTGGAAGTGGATCTCGAAAAGGCTCTCGGCACTTAACGTTAAAAACTGACGTGGAATTGTCAAATCTAATCGATAAAGCTGTGGAATTCTGTTGCGTCGAAAGCCAAGACAAATTTTGATTCGTCAAATTGGCCGAGCCAGCCTTTACTCCTGACACTATTTGATATTTCTGCCAATATTAATTCAATGCAATTGAAAGATCAAAGAGCACATATCTGCTAGCTATAAAAGCACTATACTGCCTATCTAGTTAGCCCGGCTTTGTCTCTATTCTCATAGAATTGCACAGACTAAATAAACAGAACGATTTTCGGCGAATTTCTCCACGCGGCTTAATATTGAAAGGCTGTAAAGGAAAGCTGTGCTGACGTCGACCTATTCATAAAACACAAAACACTGATTTTGAATAGGATAAAAGACTATAGATAAAGCGAACGCTGAATGACGTAAGCTTTAGTATAAAAATGCGTTTATGATTCATATGGTGTTCCGAATGTACAGAGAAATGGTGATATACCAGCAAGTGTGTCATGTACCCATCAGCTTGATCCATAACATAAAATATATATTTGCAAGATCCAGGACATAACACTGCAATACTTTTAATACAGCGACGCAGACAGTCGCGGCGGAGACTGCAAACGGCGGGAGCTCACGAGAAAGGACTTCGTACAGGTCCTAAACTTGTCGGGCCATCCCTCAAAACGTACGTGGGTTAAGTGGCTACATTTTTCATTATGTGTATAAATATTCACGAGACATTTAATAGTAAAGTCTTTTAATACAGATAGCAAAAACATAATACCGTATTTCTTCTACACAATCTCCATTTCTAAACGAAATTAATTGATTAGATAAGATATCGTTCGTAAACAACATCAATTGTAAAAAAATCCTTACATGTTTGTAAAAGAAACAGTGAAAAAATACTGTCTCCCGCATACGGATTACATAACTTGACAATTAGCATAACCAAACAATAGTATGACGACCTTATGGGACAACGATAAAATGGCAATGGCACGGCAGAACAAATCAAAGTCGCAAATCTTGTTCGGCAGCGACGGAGCAGACCTGCGCGTGACGTTAATGGGATACTAACTGTTCTTCGCGTTCCGATTTTGGCCATATATCGCCGGCCATTGTGCTGTCTCATATATCATACTCAACCCCTCTTATAACAAATGGTTGGATTAACTGCATTTACGTTATTCGTGTCTAATAATTGAAAGTGATCAAACAATGAAAATCAGTTATATCTGACTTCGCAACGAGGCTCTGAGGTTCGTATCGTATTTATGTATTTTTGGGTATAATTTTGGAGAAAAAAGTTTGGAGAACATTTTGACGTTGGAGAAACCTAAAATTCTCCATAAGGTTTATGAAGTCTTCCAATTCGCACTTGGTCAGAGTTCTAAGCCGCACATTGTAAACTGAAACCTCACATTTTGACTGGAGATGCATATTCAACAATGAAGATGCAGCCATGCTGTGCCTGAAATTCACAGAATGTCCTCATTGGCTACAAAACGAATTTAGCAAAGGAACAATTCACGGTAATTATCGAAATAATGCTTGCAATTCACGGTTTCTCGCTTCACCGGTTCGTGTAAATCTGAGAACTTTGATAAACTTCAGAAATCACAACGACAAAGTTGTCTCATTATCAATGTTTGCCTACATCAAACAAGAATCGAACTTCATAGTCATAATCGATACTTCGACGAACAAAATATTACAGTCCTACAAATAAATAATAAACAATAAAATAATAATAATCCACCCATTTATCATTCCACTGTTGGAATATGGGTCTCCTCCCGTATTGAGAGGGTTAAGGCCGTAGTCCGCCACGCTGGCCAAGTGC
>DWJK01003986.1:0-12477 GCA_018248815.1 Croniades pieria auraria
CATCCTGCCGGTTAGCGAACGAGGCTCTGGCGACCGACTAATGGCGGTATAACCATACCAGTAAGCTTAGTTAAATGTCACAGGCCGGTGACGGGCAGCAGCGTCACCAGTGCGAGGAGCTAAGCCCTGCGATCACCAACCCGCCTGCCCAGTGTGGTGATTATGGGCAAAAACCTCTATGGCGCACACCAGTTTGTTATGGTTCTTTCAAATAAACTGGCTGAGAGGCAAGAGCAGATTTTAATTCTATTTGAAGTAGAACTTTAACACATTTTTTATGACAAAAGAATGCTCAAGTGCTGTAACCAAAAAATTAAAAAATAGATTTTATTGAAATCTTCTAAAATCATATTTTAAATATGTTCAAAATTTAGTTCAAAAGGACTCTTAATCAATCCTAACATTTCTAAGGAATATTTGAACCCTTTATATGGATCGCAATCTTCATATCAATGATGTGCATATTTATGAATTAATGACCTTGCACAGTTTTTGGATAGGTGGCTGTTAGTGGCAAATTTTCAATATGCATTGTAGTTGTGTACAGCAGTGAATTTTAAACCAAGTCGCCACATACATATTATATGCAGCGAAGAAGCCATATTCAACATTGTGATATCTTTTTCTGATATTTCGGATTAAGATCTTCGTAACATAGACATTTATAAAACATTTATTTATTTAAGGCATGACTTCGCGCCTTAACAACACAGCTGGGGCAATTACTTTGTCAAAGGACGGCGATGTCGGAGTCCATTTCAGCTCTACAAGGATGGCGTGGGCGTACATAAAGAACTCTAAAGTATTTTATGGAATCGAACAAAATCAAATACTTGAAGAAGCCTTGTAGGCGATAAGGTGATCAAAATACCATTTTCATATTATTGTACTGACTTTTGAGATATTATTAGGTTTGGGTATGTAAGTTGATTGAATTTAAAATACAGGTATAAAAATTTGAGGCTGAGTGTGTAAGTGTTGTACATTTGTTGTTCAAAAAAATGAAATATATTATTTACTTGTAAATCAATCTTTGTTTTATTAAATTTATCACTATACATATGATTTCGTAGTAACATATGGTTCTACTTTGAATGAAGATAATCTTATAATACTAAACATTATATTATTTCGTTAATGATTTTGTATAGCCTAGAAATATGTAGTTGTTAAATTTTCATTGAGAAAACAAAGAGAGCAACTAATATAATTATTAAAGTGTGTAAAGTGTTTTGTCTACCTGTAAAAAAAAAACCTTTTTCATTACTTTCAAAAGTATTTAACCTGTTTCCCTGCTAACATTAAAAATTTTCCTTTGTAAATATAGGCTACACTTTTAATCAAAATCCACATGTAATTTATTTATCATTACTACATAACTAATTGAAATATTACACAATAATGAATGTGCTAGCTAGGCTAGGATTAATTTTTGGAAAGTACTCGTGTGCTCTACATATAGGTAAAGTATAGGCTGAAAGTATTGAATCTTACGTCGGAACAACCGGATAAGAAAATCACAGCAATCAGATGTTTTTGACATTATTATTGACATGACTAAGTTGTCAAATTTGAACAATTGAGCAACATTTACAAAAGTAAAGGGTTTTTTGTAGCGACTTATATGATTTATTGACAGTAAAGTGACAACATATATTACTTTTGTAATTAAATTAAATCAACACATTAGGTTTACCTTATAAATATCAATAGATACTACATAAAATGTCGCTAAGATTTAAACCGAGCGAATTGAGCTACTTCAATTGGATGTACAGTTTAGCACCGTGTTTTCCTGTACATGGTTCCAAGATAAACATTTTTACTGACCCAAGGCAGTTTTACGATACATTGTGTGAAAGATTTCGAAACGCTAATCGCAGAGTGTCCATTGCCAGTCTGTACATAGGGACCGGTACTCTTGAAAAGAGTTTACTAGAATTAACCGTCGCGAATGTGAAGGTGAAGAAGGATTTGAATCTGAAAGTATTATTGGATTACCAGAGAGGTACACGTGGTGAAGTGAATTCGCGAAGTATATTTCGCGAGATAACGCGTGATGTGTCGGATCGGTGTAGCTTAGCGTTGTACCAAACGCCGCGACTTCATGGCTCGTGGTCCAAAGCGCTCCCTGCACGATACAACGAAATCGTAGGTCTCCAACACATGAAGCTGTATATAGCTGACGATCATGTACTGCTGAGTGGGGCCAACTGTTCAAATGACTACTTTCAACAGAGACAGGATCGCTACTTAGAGATACGAGATGAAAGCCTTGCAGATTTTTGTTGTGAACTCATAGGTATGATAACTGTAAGTTGTACTTTTTTGTTTCCATTTTATTTAAATTTTTTTTGGTGTTCAGAAGGTTTAAATCTAAACATCTATTTGTGTTTATATAAAGAATATTAATCTTTTAAGAGTCAATATTATTCAGTAAACAAATATCGTAACAAAATTTACATACTGTTTTATCAGTGCTACATTAGAAAGAGTGAACAAATAAAATCAAACAGTCCATGGATTTATAACAATGGGGATAAAAAAAATAAAAAGCCTTGTTACAATCATCTATTAGTATTATGAGGAACCTAATGAGATGTAATAAGGCTCTAAAATATTCAGTGTAAATGAAAGTGGTGGTGATAAGCTTAGTTTATAATTTCTATGTAGATATTTACTATTAGATTAGTAAATATAAAAGACATATTGCAATAAGAAAACATTTATGTGTATTAATTTGGATTCAGATGAGGTCACAAAGATCAGCAAACAGGACAACATTGCTCCTGAAAGTAGTGTGAAAGAGATACAAACATCACAAATAAACAAAAATATACTTACATTGATTGACAAATGGAAACATTTACAGTCCAAAAAACTGTTAACAGTCAGTGAAAGTAAGTAATTTTATATAACTGTTTTTTTTTTACAATATTTCAGTTTTTATTATATCCGTAAAACTGACACTATATATAGTGATTATAATGTAACAAAACTGCAGAAAAGGTTTTGTAGGCCAAATATAATTAATAATTTCAGATGACAGAGAAAATGACACCTGGGTGTTTCCGTTAATACAAATGGGTGAATTCAATATCACCCAGGACGAGCAAGCGACTTGTGGGATACTGATGTCAGCTCCCAAAGGTTCTTATTTCCGACTAGCAACGGGGTATTTTAATTTAACAGAAAAGTATGCAAAGACATTACTTAGTGGATGTAAAGCAAACATTAGCCTGTTAATGGCACATCCTAATGTAAGTAAATTCTTGTTTAATTTTTTCAAACATGATGCTATTGGTTAAAATGTAACTATACAATATGGAGCTTTAAAAAGAAACTATAATAAATCATCATTTATTATAAGTTTTTATTTATCATAGTTAATTTACAGTTTTAAGATTGCAGTGCTCCATCACAAGGATATTATAACAAAAACAATATATTTTTTATTTTGTTTTTCAGGCTAATGGTTTTATGGGCGCAGCGGGTCCTGCTGGCGGTATTCCCCATGCTTATTCTTTAATAGCGAGAAAGTATGTTTTTACATTTTTATTTTTTAAATATGAAGCTAGGAATTTTCTAAAACTAAAAGTTTTGAAAACTAAAACCTTAGAATTTATAAAAAAAAATCTAATGTGTGTGAAGTCTGCCAACCCGCACACTTGGCCAGTGTGGCAGACTATGGCCTTAACCCTCCCAATATGAGAGGAGACCCATATTCCAACAGTGGAATTACAAATGGGTTGATTATTATTCCTATTATTATTTAGTTTTGTGTAAATTGGCTGATGTATTCCTGTCAAATACATGTATATATAAGGAATTTGCTTTGTATAATAAATCAAGATAGTATTCTCTTTCATCTCTGATTCCTCATTTTAATGGAAGGCATTTGACTTTGAGGATTATGTTTATTGAGATGTCATTACTACTTTTAGATTTTGGCAAAGAGTAATAGATTCCAATCAAGCCTCGAGAGTGCAGATGCTGGAATATGAGCGACCCGGTTGGACATTTCATGCTAAGGGTTTGTGGTAAGTACAGATGAAATGTTGCCATTTTTAATTTCAATGACAAAATTGTTGTACATTTGTATTATCGGAAGATGTTGATGAGCACCTTGTCAAATGTCAAATGAAATTAAATTATCCTATACTCATTCGGTTTTTTGGGGGGTGACTGCGACTTCGAAAAACAAGTAATTTTGAAAACTTTTTAAATTTCCATTTGGATGAGATGTGATATATTTTTACTATTGCACTTTGACTCTATTGTAAAGTTATTTGTCTCTAATAACTGTGTAATATTTACAGATTTTTACCGTCATCATCATTTTAGTAACATCACGCCTGTAATCCCCGAAGGGGTAGGCAGAGGAGTGAAGTACACTCCCACGTTACACCAGTTACGTTTAAGTCCCATGGAATAGGTGGTCATTGGACTAGTTGGGGGACTAATCATTTTAGTCTACTCACAATATCAGTTTGTCTTGACCTGACTGGGTTTGTCTAGTATTGTATTGCCATAGCCTGCGTAGGCTGATACATGGTCGCTACTTAGAAGCCTTTTTGGCTAACGACTGTCATAGATGAACAGTTACAAAATTTTGATTAATTGTAATGTTTGGTTCTAGGTACTATCCTCCAGGTAGTGACGTGCCCTGGGCCACAGTGGTGGGCTCCGCAAACTTGGGCGAGCGCTCCGTGCGACGCGACTTGGAAGCACAGACAGCCATTTTTACAGTATCGCCAGATTTACAGGTTCATCCTTCAATAACAATATAATACATATAATATTCGCCTTAAATATATTTATTCTTCATCCAGAATAAATATACATATATTAAAAAAAAGATGTTTGGTTAATATTATCAGCTGGATATAGGATAAATGCCTTGGACTTGGACAGGGTCGGGTCAGACGGGTAGTATGTTCTTCTCCTATTACCTATACAATCCCTGGTCTGCTAATGTTATAAGTACTAGCTTTCTCGTAAAATTGATTTCTAACCGAGGCAATAGATTGTGTCTTGAGAAATGACTTTATGTTCCGTTTGATTGTTAAATTTTCTATATGAATATTTTTTTATTAATGTTATATGTACGTTTATCTGTTATCTGAGTAATAAAGCAAAATGTTGCCCTTATTAAGGCGCAGATGATAATTTGCGTAAATTATTCCAAGATAAGACAAGACTATCTTGGGATATTGTAAAACAAAGCCTTGGGTTAATACAATAGTATTACCCAGAATAATGTTTGTCTCGTTTCAGAAAAGACTACACGAGGAGTGCTCTAAGCTCCACGACTACTCGTCGGAGTGCAGCAGCGAGCTGCAGGAGCGACGCACGCCGCTCTGGGTTCGAGCCACTGTTGGGCTGTTCAGGACCTATTTTTAATTGGAAATGAAAGAAAAGCTTGCTCTTCATAAACCTGAAATTTGACTCTATGTCGGGAATGTTATAAATAATTTTTAAACATCCATTTTCTGTGTGCACGCACTTCAAAGTTCCTTATTATGTGTACGAGGAAAACAGAACAAGTCTGAGTTTGCTAGAGGCGTTACGGCGGTTATACCCGAGCGACAGAAATCTTCGTCTAATTTCCTTTACCCGATAGCCTAAACATAATTTGTGTATAACATACAAGTCAATACAATAATATATTCCATGGATGGTACCATTATTCTCTCCAAGCACGCCCGTGCCAAACACACATAGCACACAACACACACACTATTAAATACTTTATTGCTCAGAGAATACAATGACTAAATACTATTTTTTTAAATTGTATTGTTATTACTTTACTAAAGTAACAATATGTTGCAATTTTTTCCACCTCAATTTATAGAAAGTATTGTTTGATTTGTATTTATTTTGTATGTTTTTTAAAAACATTGGGCATTAGTACCTGACCCACTAGAACCGGTCTAGTTGTCTAGTTAAGTATAGGATACACGGTTCACTTAGTCAACTGTTATAAATTAAAAATGTTGTATATGTTATAGTAGTATGCTTCATTGTTGATGTGCGCTAATAAATATTGTTTAAAATCATTGTATTTTTATTGAGACCCTTTTATATTTGTAAAGAAAAAAATCAAAATCGTTTCAATCACTTTTAATCCATATTCATTCTTATTTGCTTCATTATAATCACATAATTATATTGATTCACACTTAAAATAATTTTAAAATAAATTAAATGAAAAAACACTGCAATAATTTATACAAAAAAAAAATTCAGTCGGTGCGTGACATTATTTGATTAGAATTAAAAATTAAACAATCAAATTTACAATAATAGGAATCAGGCACATTAATAATAATTAATAGATCTATTCACTAGTGAGTGATGTTTTACTAAAATATCGCAACAATACCAGACAGGTAAAGACGACAATGGACGAAGAATCCCCCTTTAACGACGCAATATAGATAATAACAGATCGATCACATAAAACAAAAACTCACTTTTGAGCATATACATACATTATAACGAACATATCAATTGAGCAAATCACACAAATTATGCATTCTACATTAAATACTCAATTAGAAATCAGTATTCATACGATTTACATTCTGTATTTATATGAGCAACAGTTGAAGATAATATTATATTTTTTCATTAGTAACAAACAAGTCTCGACTCGGCAGTAACGTGTACTGTAGAAACAGTGTTTGTATGTATCAGTTTGGACGCATTTTATACTAATCTTTGGTGTGCAGGGCATAACAACGCTGACTAACTAAATGCTGTTTTCAAATGTATACGATTATTACAAATAACAAACAGATACTAGCATAGAATTGTTTAATCAACGAACACAGCATTTAACGGATAGTCAACACAGTTCACACAGAAACAATTATTACGTGATGCGGTAACGCGTTTGACTTATAAATATAAATACGGTTTGCGGATAGGTACAAAAATAGTTCACCTATACAAATACAATTAAGACTACTTAACGATTAAATATCGCGAGGAGGTTGCGTTGTGGGCACGAGCGGGGCGCGACGCGGACCGGCTCGTTCATTATTTACCATTTTATAACTGGGAAGGTATCGACAACGGAATCAAAATTTGAACGATATGGGCACACCATACACATATATACTTATAAACGCGATCGCAAACAATCCTCCTGCAATAATAATGCTACTTATTGCGTATCACACTAAGGTAAATTGACTAGTGTTGTGAGTCAGTCACCTGCTTCGGTGACCTCTCCCGAGCACCCTCGATCGACGAGGGGTTTACAGACAAGAGTCCGCACTGTCCGGTTGGCAGGATAGAGCGGAGTTGACATTGGTTATGTATGCACTGTTTCGCGACATTGACGCTTCGCACGGTGCGCGGTAAGTTGAAATAGGCTTCGATCATAATACTGCCATCCATTGAACACGCAGCCTTACCGTTGGACTATATTTCACAACATTGTATCGCACAACCATTTGCTATAAATAAATCAAGCATAGATAAATATGTGCACATGTTTTCAATCGAAACACCTAGTTGTTTTACAATCAGTCTAACGTGAAATGAAGCTCGCCACACATTTCTTTAATATAAATGGTCGTACATTTCTTGAGGTCGTACGGCCAAAGTGACCAGTGAAGGCCGCTCCAAGGGTGACGTGATGTTCTAATCTAATCCAACGTTGTCTAGCGTGGGCCGGTTCTAAGGATGACGTGGTTAGTCGCCCGACCTAAGTCGTGCGCTGCACTTCGATTAATAGGCGACACGGTGCGTTGCGTAACGAGTGGGCCAGTCAGGTGGCCGGAGCGAAACGGTAAAGTGAAGCTAGTAGGCGAGGGCCGATCAGAAACCGGCGTCGGGCGGCGGGTCGGGCGGCATGTAGTGGAGCTCGTCCACGGGCGCGCTGCACACGTTGTAGAGCACGGCGAACAGCGTGCAGGCGGCGTACGCGCCCAGCGCCGCCCACCACAGCAGCCGCTCCCACAGCCGCTGCTGCGCGTGCTTCAGCACCAGCAGCCCGATGGTGAGGCCGGCCAGCGCGCCGGCCACGTGCGCCGCGTACGACACAGGCGGCGCCTCCTGCCACACGCGCATTGCTACATTAAAACTGATTTGCGAGGAATAACTCTTAAAAAGGTGTTATTCATGTGCCATAAATAATTGATACTCTGGATTTTCTATTATGTGTTTGTAATACCTTCATCTGTTCATCTGATTGATAAGCCTTCTGAGAGATATAAAACTCATCAGCGCTAAAAGTTTAGATATCCTTACTTATTTTTTATACAATATGATTTATAAGTACCCCTTTATATTTAAAATGAGACTTGTATTCGATTAAGGAACATAATCTATGAGGGATTACTGAATTCATTAGAGAAATAGATCACGAGAGCTCACCTTAGTATATCTAGCGTGTACCGCGAAGCCGACGTCACAGGAGGCGACGGCGAGCGCGGCGACGAGCCTCACGGCGCCGTACCGCATGGTGTGGAAGTTGAGCAGCGCGTTGGCGAGGTGCGCGGCCAGCAGCGCGTACACACCGCCCGACGCGCCCGCCAGGCACACGTGCGGGTCCAGCACCGACGCCGCCAGCGAGCCGCCCAGCACGCCCGCCAAGTACACCGCGCCGCACCGCGCCGCGCCGTGCACCATTTCCAGCGGTAAACCCACCTGCATTCACAAATACCTCATTACACTACTACAATTGTTACTAGTTTTCCATTCCATGGGATGAATTTACTTTATTGTTGTATCAAAAAACCGACGGCTCAGGAACGCACAGGGCTAATTACAAGGTCTCTAACTAAGGAAGCTTTGATGTGGAATTTAATAAACAAAATGAACCCATTTAATATACATAGGAAAATAAAAATATAAAAAGTTCTAACTAAATACATCTATCGATACCCAATGTCATAAAGAAACACGTAGAAAACGCGCAATGGATGAGCGCTGATATATTTCTGTGTTTCAAAGGAAATATAAAGTATTAATAGATGCTAACCGCAAGCTGCACGAGCAGGTTGAAGGCGAGATGTAGCCAGCCGGCGTGTACTACGCTGTAGGTGAGAAACCGCCAGAGTTCACGGCGGCGATCGGGCCGGTACACCAGCGGAGAGTCCACCGGCACCGGGCCCGCCGCTGCCGCCATGCCGCCCGACCCCCACGCATACCACGCGAACACACCCAACTGGGGACAATTCAACGGCTTATTTATTTTGCCTAACTTAGAGTCCAATTTAGAAGAATTCAATTCCATCTTTCCCGATTCGTAGGTGAATAGGCACTCTAGGCGAGCGTGGTACATCCTAGGCTGCATCTCGCTTTCCACGAAGTGAGATTGCAGCCTATTTCTACATACTCGTATACATGTTTTTTTTTGACTCAGATACATAATTGAATGCGGACATCCGTTAACATATCTGTCTAAATAGGTACATGCACTACGCATATAGCTGAGCGTACTTTACAGGAATGGTCCCGTAGCGGTGAATCAACGTGTGACGAGCGCGCGGCCGCTCGCGCAACCATTGTTGTGATTCACGTAAACCGCTTGTTTGTGCGGATGTGAAATCCGTAATTACACTTTTTAATTAACCGAAGCAACTAGAGCGGGGATCGAACAGCGGTATTAGGCGAATAGAAAGTGATGCATGACTTTTCTAGTTCCCCTAACGGCGTGTACGTAGCCATTTAACGCTGCAATGTTTTGCATGATTAGAAATATTGCTCGTGGTTCTTCTTCGTATGTACTGCAAATATCAAAACTATGTACGCCTCTTAGCCAAATAAGGCTGTGTTTCAGAGAGATCTGTGATCAACTAAGCTGTCACAAGTCTTCCAACTCAATGGTAGCATCACATTTCTAAATATCCTTAGACCTACGACCCTACAGGAAGTCCATTAAGTCCATGGTGTTTATCGCCTACAGTAGAAACATTACTTCTCGGTTATTAAAAAACATTTCACAATAATTGGGAAATATGAGTTTTAGGCGATAATTATACAGTAAAATAAAAACAATTAAATATTATCAATCATACACTTACCTCTAGCAGAGTGACACAGATAATGAAGAGTGGAGGGGGGCAGCAGGTGTACCGTTCCTGGTAGTACTTGCGCTCCCGCTCCTCAGGGAGAACCTCCATCGCCACTAAGTGAACCATCCTGCAGACAAACACATTTATGTAAATAACTGCAAGCCTAGAATAGTACGACATACTTTCTGCGTAATACGGTCACACACATTAAAATAAGTCGGGCCAAATAGAAGTCTTCTTGGAGTCAAAGATACTGTACTACATTTAGCATAAAATCTACAGCTTCGTCTCATTGAGAACAAATGCATAACTACAGATATTGGAAAAAATAATTTTTTTTTCTATCTTTGCTCAATCAAATAGATAAATTCATACCCAATATATGTAGCGAAGAGTTCTATGTATAGCGATACCTAAATTTAACAGTTGGAGCGATAAAATTGTGCTCAATCCGTCGAATTGCAATATCGTCAGTTTATTTCATAACAGTCAAAGCATCCGAAGTGTTAAACACGATTTTTACGTGGCCGAGCGAAATACCGGGCAACGATATTATTTCTCGTGGAAACGTGCGTAACTAATGCTCAACTTACTTTCACGTTAATCTTACATTCGGTTTATTGAAGCAATTTAATAGCGATTTTATTGTTTGAAAGCACACCATATGTCAATGTGACACGACATGTGAATATAAAGAGTATTTTCCTCGACGTCAGTCTGGACAATTAGTTTAGTTCAATGAATCGCCCGCGAATAAATACACTGAGAATTTAGTTAAATGTATGTTGTGCCGTAAATGTGTTTTGATTACATTGCACTGAAATTTTATTGATCAAACATCGTAAATGGAGTTTACGCGAGTGACGTACGAGTCACCGGTCAGGGCGTTATTTGTGCTGACTGTTTTGTGTTCGGCGATTTAAAAAGAAATTTTTAATTCTATTAACATATGCCAATAAGACAAAATAACTTTTTAAAGTCTATATGTAATTGTCAGTTAATTGACATGTGGAATAGTTCTTTATTCATTGTAGGTACCTAATAATCAGTTATCGTTGCAGCGGTTGTAGAGTTTCACTTATCAGTCCCGGAAATGTCCACGAATTGGAATGACTTTTGGATTCCAGGTCAGACACTCTAAAAATCTATAACTTTAAGAACATCAAGCGATCTTACAGAAACGGCGTAATTCATTATTATTGATTAAACGTAACATCACGCCTATAATCCCCGAAGAGGTAGGCAGAGGAGTGTAGTACGTACACTCCCACATTTTCACCAGTTACTTTTAGGTCCCATGGAATAGGTGGTGAGCCTATTGCCATACACCGTTCACAATTCCAGACTCCGAGTCACTACTAGAAATTCTAAATTAGAAAAATATAATAGCACCCGAGTCGGGATTTGAACCCAGGACCTATCGATCGGCTGTCGCGCTTGCAACCGCTCGACCAACGAGGCAGTCAAATGATAACAGTCATTATTGATCAATATTAGAATAACGGACAGCGCCATAACTGTTGCCTATTAAATGTAAATAACAACTAGGTACTGTAATTTATTTTTGTTTATTAAATAAATAAATTTAACCAACAGTTTACATTTTCAATTTCAAACATCTTAAAAATCGCAGTTTCGTGCAAACCAATATTCCCAATGCAACCCCAAACCAATATTTCTTAAAGTGAATGATAACGTTCATTACTGGAGCTTTAGACGGCGTCTTAAAAGCGGTATGAGACAGAACAGCGATCTGCCTTGAGTTAGGAAAATACAATTAATGCCTTTAATAAGACAAAAATAGCAGATTCTATTAAGAAAATAGTCGAAAACATTTTATTAAAGGTAAGATTTTGCATTTGTTCGTACAACATGAAAGTCGCGAGCTGGATGTTGCGATAATACGTGTAAACTCGAGTCCGATCTGATTACACCAATAGGTCGGCCGGCTGCGGGGGTCACGAGGTAATCCAGTCACTCGGGTTATCAAACAAACTTATCATCGTGCAAATGTACTATTATTTTCTTCACTCTCACTGTTTGCTTATCTCCACAGTACTTTTCTGACATTTTCCTCGATGTTAATTTCTGCTTTCAAAATTTATCGTTCTTCTATATCAAAGACCTGTGATCAGACCTAATTCAATATCTAAAGCAGGTTAAAATGAAGAATACAATGTCACGTAGCTTTTGTTTCAGTGTGATTCGCAATCGTTCTTTACTTATTACATCGTGTTCATGCGAGGTCAGTTTTCTTAAATATTTAACATCACGCCTGAAATCCATGAAAGGTTAGACAGAGGTTTGTAGTACACTCCTACATTTCACTAGTTACGTTTACGTCCCATGGAATAGGCGATATGCCTATTGCCATAAACCCGGCAGAGTTCTAGACTCCGAGTTACTACTAGAAATTCTAAATTAGAAAAATCCAATAGTACCC
>DWJK01003987.1:0-12477 GCA_018248815.1 Croniades pieria auraria
AAATAGTGTTTAAATACGTATGTACATATTTATATGTAATATCTCAGATCCTTTTTGCTATGCTACAGGCTCTGCCTACTTTGACATCAGATGGTCGTGTTTGGAGATGTTCCAAGATACTTATTTATTTATTAACCTTATTATTTATTATCTTCTATAAACAAGTGACACCTTGCCCCATACATTCTGCGCACGCGTCGCTTTCAAATTCAACGCATATTAAACTACGCATATGAAATTGTAGATATTTTATACCAGTCAAAAACACTCTCAGAGAATAAAAAGTATTTGCTAATTTCAGTACGCTGATGAAATTTTATATTATATATTATTATATTTTTGAATTTAGGTATTATAACTATGTTTCGAAAATTTCTAAGGAATTATTAAGTATAAAAGTATGTGCACAGAACTTGTTACGTCATCAAAATGTTTTGTTAGCGTGATTTTATGCCCTACTAAAACTCTCCAAAAATCACAGGTTCGTGTCCTACAACGAGAGCAAGGTATTTTAAACAAAACATGTTAATAATTATCGTATCTGGGTTAAGTTATGATTGCTGGCCGATAACGAAGAGGAACATTGTTATCTATTGCAACTATTTCGAAGGACGTTTACAAATTGCCGCGAACTAATAACTTGTCGGCGTAGCGGCGTACCGTCGGCAGAAAGAAAAAAAAAAATTTGTTTATTTAATGAAGAAAATATAAGACCGGGGTTTATTGAACCCAACTGGATTCTCAAAGTGAGTGATAAAAGTAGAAGAAGCACGTTCAAGAATTCGAGCCAAGAAGCCATTCGAGCCATTCCGCTTATCCTCTAAGGAGCTTATCGTGAAGATATAATAATAATTCTATTTTCCAGTTTCTACTTTATAGGTTTGTTTTTATTTTCAAAAAGTCAATAAACTCGCGATTAGCGAAATTTGAATAAACCAATATTTCTGTTCATAATTGACTAATAATATATATTAGACTGAATTCCAATATATTATCTATTAGCGGAAGTCGAAATGCATACTAAGTGGAAATTATGTTTACAGTTATTGGTCTAAATGTGCATCAAGTTTTTAATGCGCAATCTTTTTAAATTCATTATTTATGTAGACTAGATATTAATTTAATCTCAACTAGCTGTTACACCTTTGTTCACGCCCCTTTGAGATGAGAAATTTAGTCAATTTGTAATTTTATAACATTAAAGACAAAATAATATATGTCAGTGAATGTTATACATTGCTTGTCAATCCTAATAATAATATTACATCATTTCATTATAGCTACATAAATGTCAATGGTTATGTTACATGTCATAATAACCGTTGATGTGCATAACTCCAGTTTGTAGTGTATTTACACCAGTTGGTAATAAAATTTATGTTCATCTGTAATAAAAACATGTTACTGTTAATTATTCGCGGCTCACGTGTCCGGAACACTTAACACACTTGCGAGGAAACGTTTCATAAGATTAACTGTTTGCGATTGTCAAAAATGTGTCATTTTTATTACATAGGTATTATTTAATGTCAAAACTGTTCAGCCGCTACAGGAAAGTTGTAAAGAAACATTTTTATCTTGCACATATTATACATACATACATTATTTTTTATTTATGTTGGGAGTGTTGAAGGATGCAGGTATTAAGTGAAACCAAAACTAATCTATAGATCAGATACCAGATGACGGGGGAGTCACAGGTCAACCGAAATCGGCGCGCGTGTATGAGAGTGTTAAATGTGATAAAAGCATGTCAGGTCTACAAGGATAGAGAAATTGGGCACTTGGTGCTCTCTGTCTACCCCGTAAAGGATTTGGCATGACGATGTAATAAAATGATTCTAAAATATAGCAAAACTTAATTCGTTTTAGAAACATTAAACAAATTACCATTTATCTACGTCAAGTGATTTAAAGAGAACAAGGTGACCTGACATTAGTGTACAATCTCAATCATAAATGAAATTTTAATTAAGATTAGAACGAAATCTCTTTATTAAGTTAAGACATTTTGTGTCAAAACATTGGCGCCAAGTGCAACAGTTACTGTTAGAAATATATGGAATATTGGAGCTCATATCGGATACACGACAAAAAAACATATATAAATTATATTTAGGATTTCAATTTTTAGGATATTTAGCACAGATTATAATTTATTGAACTGTGTTGCCATTCTTTAAATGTATTGGTCGGAATAATGATTAGTATTTAAAGAATTGGTTCACAGCGAGGAGCGGCATACAGTTACGTCGTTTGTAAACAAATTGATGCCAAAATATCGCTGAATACACCACATATTCGGCCTTTATTGGCTTAAGCATAAAAATCTTTAAAATATATTTCGCTATGACAAGTAAAAGCGGAAGGAATATCGATATAAAAGATCTTAAACACAGCAGTGTACCAAGTACTTACCGACCTACGTTTTTGAATTTCGAATGTGGCGTTATTTTTTTTTGTTCATTTTTATTATTATTGTGTTTGATTTTAATGATATTATAATTAAATCCTTATGTTAATTGCTGTGAATTACTTGTACACCCATTCCCACTATTCACCATTAATTGTTCATTATTCACCATTCATTCAATACTCATGACGATATTCCATTTATTGGCACAATATTAGAAAATGTTAGAACAAGAATGTCTGTTGTAGCTAATTCTAACAATATAATGTATTTCTGTAACATGTATATTGTTATCATAATATATATAAAATCTATATTATTATAACAAACATGAAATGTCTTGATTTTTGTTCACTCTAATCTCTAAAACGACGAGTCGGATTTGAAAAATTGTTTTCGTGCGTTGTGGTGAGATTCCTGATAAATGCTATAGGCTACCTAGAATAATGCTACAAGTGTTAGATGGCGTCAAAGATTGACATTTTAAATGTTTCATAAATACGAGTGTGTATGCGCTGGCGTAACGGTTAGTAACTATAGTGTACGTAAATAGAATGTACTAACTAATATTGATTTTTAATAGATTTATAAAAAAGATTAATCTATGAAGATTATTTGAAAGCATGGAATATTAACCCTTACGAACCAAAGATCATTCTAAAGACAATTTTGATCAGTTAAACTTTTTCGTTTACTGCATGTTATTTCGACGCATAGATCAGAAGATAAACTAAAGTTAAAATAATTCAACACTCTGCTTGAGTATACGTCTATACTACGGTGCGACGAAAACCAATATATGTATATTAATACCACACGAAAAAATAACTAAAATATTGTATGTGGTTAAGTACTGTAAAATATCTAAATACGATTTCTTTTAAACTGTACTGCGAGTCACAGCTAGTCTGTTATAAAAACTCGTGTAAATTACTTTTAAAAAGCACGTGCAAGTTTATATTGATAATAGCTGTTATATATACGCGCCCTACTGACACTGTTGATAAGGTAAGTATACGAGCGAAAACTGTTATCTTTAAATTCAGACTCGATTAAAGCGAGATCGAGACTGATAAAACGAGCTATAGTGTTTTTTTGGTACTGCGTTAAATGGCTTTTAAGTGATTTTTGTATAATTCGGGTAAGGAAGTGCAGTGTTTCGGATAAATGTACATTTTTACGCGCGGTTTCGTTCGGGAGTACGATCGAATTATTTTTTTAATTTTTTAATGCTGCATGTCATTATCAACACGTTTTGCTAACAGTTCTACTTTTAGACACGTATCTTCTATCGTAATGAGAAGGGTTAAGGCTACATTGCTAGACAAATCTAGAGATATCCAGAAAGATTCTAAAACGCGTAGGTTTACTTACGATGTACTCCTGCACAACTTTAGTCACTAATATTAAAAATACAGATTATAACATAAATCAGTTAGAATCTTTTTGGTTTGTTATGTACTTAATGATTTTTATTCAGCATAGCATACAGTCCTTTGAAACGGAGACTGCAAGTGATGTTCAAATTTAGCTATTTTGAACGTAGTTGGTACATTTTCGCCTACGTTAATGTGGTTTAATAAGCAGGTCTAAATCTTGTTATAACTAGCATAATGGACTGCTATGCAGATAATTCCGGGTTCAATTCCTATCTGAATACATAGTTACGAACCTATATGTTGAATTAAGTCGTCTATTCCGGTTTTGTGTTTGTGAATTTTTTGTCTGCATTCGTTTGTCTAGGTCAGGTACGTCAAAAAAGTTCTAGTATAATTTGATTTTACTTTTTCATAATCTACTGGTAATAATTCTGTAATAATATTATTGATACAGCCATTAAGTCAATTAATATCTCGCCATTAATATCTCGTAAGTAAATATGTACAGGTTTTGAAATTTAATTGTATGTAAATGCCCATATGGCATCTTAAAATTCTGAAAACACGTATATTTATTGAAGAAACTGAAAGACGTAGTGGAACCTCAAGATTTCACTTTAAACCTATAATAATAATTACTTAGAAACGATTATTTGACATCTAATTTATATATTGTTAAAGTTCAAAGACGATGTAACGTGTATTCTGTTACTCTTCAGTCTCAAGTATTCGATTTCCAATGTACTTGAGTACGACTCTCTATAAACACTTCTAGATATTAACGCACGTGACGTAACGCGAGGAGCGGAGACGTATGATGTCCCCACTCTTTGTTTTTAGAAACGACCATGTCTACACTAATTCACGTCTGCGAGTGTAAAAAAATATCATGTCACAAAAATATCAACGCCATTAAAATGTTATTTTATTGACACATTCACAAAAATTTTGTAACATAAATTATTTTGCCGACCATACATTTAACTACATTTTTAAAGCCTCGCAAATTTACGACACAGCTATCAATGTAACCATCATTTCCACTAGACGTAAATAAAAAGCGGCGTGGAATGAATAAAAATTTTTAATAGACGATTAAAATATTCGAATATCATCCATTTCGCACTTTCTTTACACTTTTACGGTCGACGAAATTCAAATTTAACACTTGTTGACCCTAATTCAGACGTAATCGATAGAAAACTGAGGCTCTCGGCTTTTTTGCGTGAAACTATTTTAAAAACACTTTCGATTTATTTTACTCGAATACATTGAACTTAAATAAACACTATAAAAACATGAAATAAAAAAATCTAGGCGAGGTACTCGCTGTAGTGAACCGATCACAAACGCGACACAAAAATGGAACTTCATGTATATGATCACAAAATTCCGAATGTTTGATAACACAAAAAAAAAATTGTGACACTCACTGCAAGGCTTGCAGGCGCGGGCGGCCGCCGCCACAGCTAGGAGACACAAGACACGGAACATGTCAGTCGGAGTCACAGGCCACTCTGGAGGCAGGGGGAGACGCCGACCCACCTATTATAGGCCGCGGGCGGCGCCTCTGATAAGGCCTCGGGGCCAGGGTGATCGGACCAGGCCAAGTTCACGGATACGCGGCGACTGCTCGAGTGACACTGGTAGGAGCGCTGCGTCACCCCACTGCTCTCGCTCGGGGCTGTGGGAGGCTCGGTGGAAGGCTTAGACATTGACCTTGATGAGTACTCATTGGGCGATGCTATCACACCATTCATTAATCTATCTCATTTGACAATAAGACAAGGGAAAGTGTCGATTACTCAATCCGAGACCCTTTCTTTTCGAGTGCGTAATATTTGCGAATGGCGTTCGATGTGCATTGCGCGACGCCGACCCTTTGTTGTCGGCGAGAGATTTATTTGTTGAAATTTCACATCGTACTCACATCGGGCACGAAACATCCATCAATATATCACCTATATATTCGTACAGTACCAAGAGATCTATGGTGCTATATAAAAATAAACATAGCGAAAAGCTTGCCACTCACGAACAACAGAAAGTGCGTATACAACGTGAATAACGGAATCGTAAAACGCTGGTACAAGTTTTGCCCGCTCTCTTATAACTCTTTTCGGCATTAAGTAGTTGTACGCCCATATTTGGTGGTTGTAAAAGAAAAATCTGCAACCGCTTCCACCTGAGCACTCGGGGGCTAAATTAAAATCAGCGTGTACACCGTTCGGTCAGAAGGTCAATTAAGGCATTCTTTGCACGGTACGATTTGCATTTTTCAAACTCCATCCGGTCGCAATACTTACAAATTAATTCCGTGGATTGTAATATGAAAGACAGGCAGTCTATCTACCGAGTTGTCAGGGTCATCGCATGTTGTGAGGAGTTACCGATCTGTTGCACGTCTTGACTTTTAACATTTAAACTTCACAGCATATTACATCAATCATAGCATACAGTGAGTATTGAGTATACTGACTTACTTTTGATTGGCACAGAATTTATGTTAAGTAGGTATCGAAAGCCGTTGTATAATTTTCACATCAATCACAATGATAATGTTTATGTACCTATACATATATATATACATACCTATAAGCAAATATTGCGCTAAATTTAATACATTTCGTATATCTAATTTCTTAAGCAGGGTTTATCCATGATCTACTTAAAAATTACAAATGAGCGGAGAAAGTTTAATACATGTTCACTTTCTGCTTGTTCTACAAGTTATTTATTGAAACCTATTAGAGTCTGACTTCATACATGCTTATTCTCAAAATGTTTAACACCCAAATATTTTTCGATGTAAATTTCAGCCAGACATTTAATAGAATTCTTATTTTCATCCACTCTATTCATTTTACTTTTGTAGTCTATTCTAATTTTGTATTGTACTCGTATGTTCTCCATGTTCTCTCTTTATTTACTTAGCAAGTACATATTCAATTCTATTTAACTCTAGCTATGGATTAACTACGAAACGTGGGGATTTAACGTTGGATCGGATTTATCACAATTGATCAAGTATATTTTCAGTTTTTTTTTGCAAATACACCCTATGTCACTTCGTTCGCAATTAATCCCAAAGTAGGGAATGGCTCTCTCGACAAATGCACAATGTATTCATTATTGATAACATCACTATATTATGTATGCCCTTTTCATTACAGTGAAGACCTGAGCCCAAAAGTTAAACCTTAAAGGAGCTGATGATAATAATAACGGTAAATTTAAATAGTACATACCTATAAATATTACTTAGAAATTAACTACAGTTTTTTTGAACTTCAACATACCAGCGTACAGACCTCATCGTTGTACCAAGTATAGTCAGATTATAAAACAACTAGTGAGCCAAATGTATACCCATTTGCATATGGAAAAGCCATTAAGAGAAGCACTTATCTAGTCGTCCATCACTGGCCTGCGTAGAACTGCGCATATCCTCTCTCGTACATTGTTACGCAATTTGCATGTAATTTCACTTGATGCCGGATGAACGGAGCTGTTCATTTTAGCTCTTTTATATTTGGACAACATTTCCCAATGCTTTACGTAACTTTGGTCCTGGGACTAATAAGAGGCCATTCAATCTTTTGCAATTTTCGATATTCCGTTGCACAAACTTTTGCGCAGTTATACGAGCGCTGTAAACAATTAAGACTTAAAAAAAATACGTTACGGAGACTCAGTTTTGAGGATCGATAAACAAATATTAACAAGACGTGTTCTCTACATAAAATTTTTCGTAATATATTGTTTTCGTTGTAAAAATCAAACTCTTATTAACATGCTATTGTAGTGTGTACAAAGACGTAAGAATAAAATATTTTGGAAAAACATCAAATACGGTTATCTTATCGGAAACTAGGTAGATGCTGTTGTTATATTAATAAGATAACAGACATATAACTTATCAAATACATAACTATTCTTAAACAGGTTATTTTACACCCAAATACAACACAAATACTCGTGTTAATTATACAAATATTTGTTCTGGTTGTTAATTGATCCTGCGATCCCGACCCAGTAGTCAAGTTGTTTACCCATCGGACCAAAGCGCGTCATACAAGTAAGCAAAGTTCGACATTTCCTTATTTTGAAAATCAGTTATTGGACCATGTAGCGGGTCGGTTTTGGCGCCATTCTACTTTCTTAATTATTTGAAATGTCGGCTATGATATACGCCGCTGTGGCCATGATTTACGGAATACTTGCTCTGTTTAAACGGTAATGTCCATTCTCTTGAAAATTTATCGATTCTGCCGTATTCTTTATGTGTAACGACAAATTGTCGTACTTAGACATTTAAAACATTTACTTCAATTTTGAAACTGTCATTTCCACTATCTTGTTCTTTTATCGATTCTGTCGTATGTATTCCTTATGTGTGACAAATTGTCGTATTTAAATATTTAAAACATAAAATCACATTTATTTTAAATATCGATCACGTTTTTTATTGAGCGTAACTTTAACACACAGACATAAGTGTCAATTAATTGTAAGTAATAAATTTAGCTTTTGAATTTATTCAACTTCAGAACAAATTGTTTATTACTCATTATTTTATACAACAGTATCTTAATTAATAATATCTTTTTAAAGCCAAAATTATTAAACAAATTCATTTTTCGTACTCCGTTAAAACACCTATTTTTTGGTTAATCCATTTGTAACAGTCGCCTCATTAACCATTCAAATTTCACTACTATATATAATTTTATAATTTATTCGTTTTATCTATAACTCCATAAAAATTATTTCCGGCTTATTCTTGTGTGTTCTTGTTGACAAAATATTGTAGATCACAAGTAAAATTGATTTGTTTTATTTTACCATAAATTTAATTTATTCTCATATCATATAGCACATATAACCTACATTAGAAGAAAAAGTAAATTTTGTCTATTGATTGTCAGCACAGGTCGTAAGTTTCCGATACAAGGATGATTCAACAACACCATTGGCCTTGCGGTGGTGGGTGTGTGCTTGGAAAGAGCCGCTGCGCCAGACCGTGGCAAGTATGCCAAGGCGATGCCCGTATGCCGATAACGATGCAGCCTTCTCAGTATGGTATTACCACAGGATTTAGCTGTTCATAGAATTGATTTTACGAGTTCGTTGGGAGATTCGTTCGAGTTCCTGCGAAAACGCGTCTTTTGTAGACGTGAAGACTTTTCTATACCTATTGTTTAATTTGCTCAATTGTTAGAATGTTCGAGAACAGATTATAAAGACGGTTAATGTACTAAATTGAAACAATGCATTTTCCATTGGTATTAGAACAATCTATTAGAAATAATGTGACTGTAGTTTATAAACCACTTTTTTAAAACAATTTCATAAGAATACCCCCTCCAGAGGACTTAAATCCTTAGCTGAAGACGTATGTATTTCAATAATAAATTTATACAACACTTCTAGTTTTAAATCTTTGTGCCTGGATAATAAAATATCTTCATCAGTCCGTCCAAAATAAATTCTTATAAATTAAATTTTTGACCTCTTTCACTCTACTCACGTTCTCAAAATGCTACATACGTTGACCATATGGTACACGAAAGCGGAATGAAACACAACATCTCAATAAAACTATAATTTAGATAAGCTTATCTAAATATTTAGAAATGTCATTATCATTTATTGCATGCGACACAAAGTGCAGTTAGCCAATCTTTTCGAAACAACACGGAGACGAGTTCGAGTGGGTTTGTTGCAAATAGTTGCGGCCGTTTAATCTTATTTATGGTTTTGACTGAATAAATTAAATAAGAATGCATCGCCGACACGATACCGTGCCCCTGATTTGATAACGTCCTGCATGCACCATACCTGACCATGTAGGAACCATGTTCCACTTTGACTTGCCCCATTGAGCGTTGAATAATGAAAATAGCCATTGTTTTTTTAAATTATTATTGTAAAAATAGTAATAATAATATTAACGTAGAGCTGAAGATTCAGCTTAGTGGCGTGCTATTGCAGACGCATATATCCAGCAGTGGCCGGAAGTAGGCTGATGATGACGACGATGATGATAGTAAAGATGCTCTTAAACAGCCTTGAAGAGTAATAAAACAGATATACAATGCGAATTTCGCAAGATCCAATAATAAGTGAAACCCAGGCTCGGCTACCTTGACCAAATAGGTCAGAGCCTGGCTGATGGGGAATCTAAAGTATTCAAAACCCTTGCCCGTGTATAAAGAAAACGATGAATTTTGTCAGATCTGAAAGGACAGAAATATGTGGCATTGCCATGACGATTAAACAATATTTCTTTAAATTAAACGATTTTGTTCTATTCTGCTTTAATTATACACAGTTAAATCTCTTATAAATATTAATCTACTAATAGAATTATGGGACCTAGGAATAATTATTTGTAAATATTTCGCAACGTCGTAGACCATCTAGGACGTGTCAAAATCCTAAGTTGTGAATTCTTTTAAACTAGCAACAAATACTATAAATGTAACATGAAAGTACTGATGGGTTTAGTTTAATTTTAAATTATTGCACCCTTATTTGTTCATCTGTATAATGTCTTCCCTAGTGTTTTCATTGAAGGATGTTTCTAATGAGGATGCAATATGGCGTCTTTTGTTTTAGATATTTGCTGCATCAGAATTATTGTATCAAGTTAAAATTTTAATATACAAATAGAATAAAGGAACAATTATGTAGGTACATGTAAACTTTTTTTAATCATCCGTTTTACAGTTTTTACATTATAATGAAAACAGGTAAATTGCGTATGATTTAGTCAATGATTACCAAATCAAGTAAGTCTGGCTTCAATTATAACTAAAACAAGTGAATTATTAATGATTTCTTTAAAAGCTACTCATTTTCGAAAATTAAAATTTTAGTATCAATGTTTCTGTCATCGTTAATGTCTTTTGTATAGAAAATGTGTAATTCCTTTATATTATTTCGTTATATGATACACAATTACAACCACATTTTTATAATCACTGAATTCCGAAAAAATTATCGACACAAATTCGCATTTAATAATTAAAACGATTAGAAAGGATTCACAAATGATTGTGTGAAAATACAATAACGAAAATAAAATGGCGATAAAACATGGTTACAGCTGACAAAGTACCGAAACTATATTAAAACGTCCGCCTTAAATCTCAATAAACACATTTACACTTATTTGAATTCATTAAGTCCTCTATTATCATTCTTATGTATACTTGTATTAAGGTTGAAAATGCTTTGTATCACCTACGGTGGTGATTTGCCAAAACTGAATCCATAATATATTATTCCGACCTTAACTGACCGTATGAAACAACAGATGTATGAAAAATAGTTATTTATTCACGACTCTCAGTTTACGTATATTACACTTCATTGTATGATCATTTTTTAGCGAAATTGTAGTGCGGAAGCTCTAGAATTTTTCTAACTCTATCTATGCACTATATCCAACAGACATGGCATAGAATATTATCGTACGATCCTTACATAGATAATCCAGAGGGCGTTAGTTTATTACAGTAAGATCGTAGAAGTCGAATCACTAGGATTTTTCTGTCTGTACCTGATTAAACGTACCCTATTTCTAACAGACATGGTATAGATACATAAATCGAACTCACATCGATCTCGCTAAAGAACTTTAACTTATTATAACCCTATAAGATGAATATATTATATAATGCATATTAAAATCACATAGATTCTATTTATAACATCTTAAAATAGCGTTGACAGTTTTTCCTACTGGCTTGCTTGCTTGTCTTCATAGAATGAAAGGCATCCAAAACCGTTTAATGGTATCTAAAATAAAGTATTATATTTTTGATGTTAGTATCTATAATAAAGTATTATGTGTATGAAAACATTATGTCCATTACAGCTGATGTTACTGTAGCAACGGTTACCATGACAATGGTTACATTAAAACAATTATGGGGACACGGATGATAATTGATTGGTGTTTTTGGATGGTGCTGGATGGTTGTCTTACTAATATAATTCCATTCAAAATAGGAGGAGAGAAAAAGATAACAAGAGAAAGAGAGATATATGCAGGTAGATGAAAATAGGATTTGTATGGAATTTACGTAAAATCTTCTCTTGGTTAGCGTCTACGTCGAGTGGTTAACCTATCAATAAATATGGATAGATACATTTAAATGGATCTACCTGAATTTCGTTAGTATGTAAATCAAAATCAATAATGTAGTGCCTGGCTATTTCTCCTTATTAAATTTAAGCCCATGTTTAAAAATGCCATTGCCGATTTTAATCCGTTCTTTAAAAAATTACCGGTTTACGAACCAATCGTGTTTTAATAAATTTTGGTTACTTGAAACGTAGTAAAGTGCATAAGCAAGAGAAATCTGAAACAGCCCTGTTGTTAAAATGGTAGAATAAAGGTTTAAAGAAAAGTTTAATTGAAATATTAAATGAAACATCTTCATAAAGCGCCTTATAATTTATGAAGAGCTATATTTGCAATCGGCATAATATTTGATGAAAAGAGATATCAGGCGTTCTATTATTTCTGTTTTCAAGTATGAAACTAAAGATTGAAATCTGTCATATTCTCACATAAGTACGTTTCGGGCGGATTATTATTAAAATAATAGCATGGTCACATGAGGCTTTTTAATGGTGGCAGAACGCACCGAATGAAATATACCTCTAAATTTA
>DWJK01003988.1:0-12474 GCA_018248815.1 Croniades pieria auraria
CCATATTCCAACAGTGGAATGTTAATGGGTCGTTTATTATTATTATTTATTATTATAGCATATATGACAGCATCATTTAACAATGCGTTAATAAATTCATATCGTGGCAGGACTATTAAGAACACTAGCAAATAAAGTATAGTCACATTAAACCTAACAATAATATAATTAATTTTCAAATGTTACAGCAACGTTACAATTCCATGAGAACAAAGGCAATAAGTATGTAAACAAAACAAAACAAAGCCGAGTACCTATCAGTGAAAAGTAAAACGTCAGCGCGGAGGCGCGCGCGTCGCACACGAGATGGGCTCGAGATTTCTCCTAACAATGCCGATGTGTTTCTAACGTGTAATCCAGTTTAGGGCTGCTCTACAAACAAACACACAAACATGCAACAACACATCAGACATCAAAATCATTTTCAGACAGAATAACATCTAAATATCAGTAATTTAAGGAACTATTAAATTTGTACCGACTGCTGAGACTGAGGTCCTTGGTTCGATCCCCGGGTCGAGTAAGCTACTACTGGGTTGTTCCGATTTATAATTACGAAAAGTAGCTCGTAGGCTGAACTTGTTCCCGGTGTGTGGCAACAGGATCAACCTTATTCCAATTAAAGTATAACATACCTAACTGATAAAAAGTGGCAGTAGGTACTACACTTCTATGCCTACCCGTACGAAGAAATATATGTGAAATATTATGTCATATTGCTAAATCTTTTAAATATACGGGCATTTGTAATATATAACGTACCATACTTCAGAAAGTACTATAGCCGAAGACAAAAAGATAATCACGGTTAAAGGACATAATGGCAATAAAGTTCCGTAAAAATAGGTATCAGAAACACAAAAATATGAGACAATTCAAAAATAACAACGGTACGTCACTATTTATATGATCATAAATGTCGTGATGTAACAGCATCCCTAATCCGCCGGAACAAAGGACTGTTAGTCATGTTATCGCGATCTCGTTAATGTCTGTGTTATCGTCTGTTGGTTGGTTTACATAACAGTTAATTTCGTTTTGAGTCCAAATCGCAATCAGAGCGAAACTGGCTGTTAACAAAATAGGGTGAAACGATATATATGTACATATATGTTACAGGAGGGAATAAGCTGGACGTAACTTAAAGTGTTCGGGAGTGGAGATCGCGATTTGGCAAACGTAGCGTGGAACGCCCTCCAGCTAGGTGGAGTGACGATATACGCAAAGTGGCTGGCAGTGGTTGGATACGAAGAGCTCAAGATCTAGCTCAGTGGCGTGCCATTGGAGAGGCCTATATCAAACAGTGGACGGGAAAGGCTGATGATGATGAACTTAAATAACAAAAGTGCAATAAATCAATAATAGCAAATAGGCGATGGATCAGTTCTATGAGCCTGCAATGTTGATGATATTGTTAACGAGTGATCGAACCATTAAGTGATTCATACATTTCATCCTCATAGATAAATACTATATGAAATAACTTCGATAATTTGCAGATAATGTTAAAAACGTCAAATATTTATTTTTTTGCGCTTCAAAAACTACGTCGATTGCCGCACACCGCATAAGAATCCAACCACACGTTTAAAAGATATCATACGTCAAAAATTTCCAACAAAAGAATTTCTAAAACATCCTTAATTATGTAAGCCAGATTAATACTGTTCTCATAGATGATTCACTTGTGCTTAGAAAACTGATTTAAAATAGCGGAAGTTTTAGGGATGCCCTGCAGGGTCAATCATTTTCCAGATTTTTGATTAGACAATTTCTATTAACTATTCTAAGCTGCATTATCTTACAAATCAACCAATTTGTAAAGTGAAAGTGAGTAATTGAGTGAGTGAGTAAAGTAATTTTACTCATCGTCTTAATGCTCTACAAAAATATACATTGCACAAAGCAATTTAAGTAATGAACGCAATAAAGAGGAAGTCATTTTGCAATTAATGAACGTTATTAATTTCAGCGTTTCATTTTATTAGTTGTGTGTAATTTGGTTCGGCAATCGAGTTGACCTTCATACAAAGACTTGGTTATGTTTCATTTGGGTAGCGGTTGGAAATATTTATACCACAAACGATGTTGTCACACGGTCCGGCGGTGGTCACTACAAAAGTATTTCGAAACACACAAATTAAGGTCACAAAGAACAACTTGAATATTCGCAAACAACTATTAAGCCAAATATTTAATTTAAACGTGAACCTAAGTAACAAAAATATTACCTACAATAGCCTAATGACCGCAATCATTCAAACCCCCGGGAACTGTGATAACCGCAGTTGACTGCGAACCATTGCGACTTGTTGGCATAAATGTCATTGAGACTACGAAAGTTCATTTCCAATACAATAGCACTTGATTAAAACAAAGCAAACAATCTAAATAATAGATAAGAAATAATCTGTAATCACTTCCGTATCGTACGAACACGAGGTATCGCTGGGCAGGCAAAACTTTGATAACATAAAGCTATTCATAGAATCTACAAAGGTCCACGAAAGCAACTGGCACACAGACCGAATGAACCAGAAAGCGATACAATAGGTGTGGTACTCGAGGTAAAAGGTTGTAAGAACAATGGCATAGTTGACACGATTGAAATAGATGAATCCACAAAACATGCTTCAGTTCCAGTCGATACAAATTGGCCAGAGTAAGGCGTCGATTGCAAATCTGTTTCCAGTTGTAGTATCAAGGCATTACATGAAATAAAAAGACCGGGTTCTCGACCGAAAAATCGTTTCTGGAGTAATTCCAGTGCGAGCTGAATCGTGACGAGAGTTGCAGGCTTTTGTATGTAAAGCGAAGAATAAATCTTTGCCGACGGGTGTTTAACGAGTGTGCGGCGCTGCGCGGTCACGCTCGCCGCCGTGCACTCCGCGAATACATAAACATTCATAAATGTACTGATTGAAAGAGAAACCTTGTGTTTCAATAACATGGCGGTTACGAGAACGAGCGAAACTGAAATTGTGTACATGGTGTGCTAAAGAATTGACATAATCATAATGGGACCAAACAATAAATTGTATTTTTAACTACGTTTAAATATAGCTGATGAAGTTTTGGCATTTAAATTTTACGATAGTATTATAATATACACGCAAGCAGTGGTAGCCCAGTCGTTAAGAATTCAGTCTCTCATTCCGAGGGTGCTGGGTTCAAACCCATAGCACGCACCTCTTTACAAAAAGTGTGTTTTAAATTTAAATATCTCTTGCTAACGATGAAGGAAAACATTGTGAGAAAACCTGCATATCCTAGATAATAAAAAAAAATTAAGGTGTGTGAAATCTGCCAACCCGCACTTGGCCAACGTGGCAGACTAAGGCCTTAACCCTATCATTATGAGAGGAGACCCATATTCCAACAGTGGAATGACAAATGGGTCCATTATTATTATTTATTATTAATATACACGCTCGCACACGTCCGAAACAACTAGCACTACATAAATAAACCGTATCATACCACCAACGGTGTGCTAAAAACGTGACCCTATATTAATTGCACGGATTCTTTCAGAATTTGCATAATCGTAATGAACCGTGTCGGGTTGGATCAATAGAATTATTTGCAAAACGCAGACACATGTATTTTAAAATTTAATCGGTATGTTATTTAAATACACGGGGAATCTTTTTTGACCAAATTATTTTATTTTAAGCACGAAATTCTGAGCAATGATTCACAGACGGGTGTGCCAACATGTCACCGCCACGCAATGAAATGTGGTACAGAAGCAAAGTTTGAAGAAAATTACATTTCTTGGAATTCAGAGCACAGGTAAACGTAAACTGCTGGCGGTATCATGTTTGGACGATCTCACAAACAATCAGTCGAAATTTCTGTTCGAAAGACAGATGTTTGATAAACAAAAACAAACACTTTAATTTAATTAGCAGCCCGCCTGGGTTTTCCATTCAAATCACTGGATACAGCTATTTTCATGTTTCTTTAAAACCTGTTTTCGGGTTATTCACTCGAGGATTTTATTTAGATTTCGTTCCCAATTCTTTATTAAGACCATTCCTTACTTAGAAATATACGCTAAGAATACACTAAATTTTATCTCCATGCGTCAAAGATAGCACCGAATTGGGGAGTAATCGCGGTGAAATATTTGATAAATAAAAACTGTCAAGGCCGGTAATGATGTAACCACAATAATAGGCCTCAATTGTGTGAATAGCTCATAGAACAAATTTTAATAGCTCTGACGTCGTCATAGGGGTACTGGCACGAGATGAGATCACGATAACGAAACACATTGATAAGATTTAATATGGGAATCATCACCAACCTTTCTTGGCGTGTTTCTCACGCTCCTTCTCCTTTTCTCTAGCCTTCTTTTCACGCTTCTCGCGCTCCTGCTTCTCCTTCTCGAGCCTTTTCATCTCTTTCTTCATTTCTTTCTCACTTTTCTTGGACTTGGTGTCATCAATTTTTTCGGACAGGATGAAAGTCCCCGTTTGGACCTTCGCGTCCACCTCGTCTTTCGGTCTCATCGCGCAAGAACTGTCTTCGACACTATCAACTCACACAGAGGTAATGTAATTATAGAAACAGAATCCCGTGTAAATGCACTATCGGGACGCCTGTCGGCATAAAAAATTTCGATTCGGCATAAATCGGCGGCGGGCCGATAGTTTATCGTGAACGCGCACCGGCCGCTCGCGATTGGCGGAACGGTATCAGACTTATCACTGGCACCTTCGAAATAGAGACTGCGAATGTCGATACGGAGATCGACGAGAACGTAAGCGTCGCAGGCACTACAGCGCGAGGCACCGAACGCAGCCGAGTCTCGAACAGCACTGCGGCGGCCTCGACACTCAGCGCGGCTCATGCGCAAGCGACGCGTGCGAGCGTCAAACTCTATAAATAAGCTTCAACTTCCTATACAGTATGGAATCAGAAGAAGATTTATGGCCGTTGAACCCAAAAAAGCTTTTCGCGGTGACTAAGCTAAATTTCGCGTTTAATTTGCATTGGACAATATTTACATGCGGTTCTATGCCAAGGCCATCAATTTATAATTCATATATAGTGTCGATGCTTATTGGTAATGATTACGATTAATCTCTCTTACTTCAGTTTACTATATTTTACGAATATGATTTAGTTAAACAGATTACAATACAATTCCATTTAGATACAATTTGTTATTCACAACACTTATATAGATTCGAACAAACATCTGAACGGCGAAACTTTACACACTGACTGAGTGACTGACTGTGGGGAATAACACAAAACAAGTGACCGGCACAGACATAAACCTTAAAAATGTCTCAAATAACATTACCTGTACAGCAAAACCAATAACATTCTACACTGTAAGCCGACTAGAGCACTGTTAGTGCTTCATTATAATCTACATAAAACTTAATTCACATGACCTGTTCTGTGACGAAACAGAATTATAAGCTAAATTTTTTTCACTTCTGTTGCGTCGAAACTTGACAGTCGTAACGATATAACTTTACAAAGGTAGGAAAACTCTAAAAAAAGTTTTTCATAACTTCTGATTGGGCAGAAAGTAGTAGAAAAACCAATAATTGATCGAAATAAAAGTGACAGATCGCATATAAAAGAGGGAGTGATCCATTGTTCTCTATAAAGGGATTGTATTACTAACGACCAAACTCAAAGATTACGAGACAATAAATAAAATTTCAATGCAGTAAAAACTGAACAAAGCAGGAACGAGTATCCAAAATGAGCAATCAGCACAGTTCACGAAAAATAATGATTGATATGAATGTATATGTATTAACTTACGTGAAACCCACATTGAGTAAGGAGATTCACATGTCATAAATCTTCGCCGATTACGAAAGGGAAGAGAAGTGTTATTAAAATATAAAAACCTGCAACCGGTTTGAAGATGTTATTTGACGGGAGCAATGAAAAGTTTAACGAGAAAAATAAAGTTGTGCCGAAAGAAGGAAAGGATGACGAATACGTATAGATAGAAACAATTAAGTAAGATCATAACAAAAGGTAGCGACGGTTGTAAAAAGCTCCGTTTCCCAGGCTCCGGTGAAGCGTGACGCTTGCAACGCTCCGCCGAGTCCTCATCTCCGGTGACGGCCCTGAGAAAGCTGGCCATCACAAGGACCAGCGACATACTACTAGCGTTGCTATCTCAGATATATTATTTGTTGTTAAGAGTAATAAGTTACAAAATCTTTAGACTTTAGAACGATATTCATTTTTCTTTGTGATTAGAGAACTTCAGCCTTAGTAAATAATTTAAAAAATTTTAGCAAAGCAACTGGTAAAATGAGATTCAATTAATTAAAAATCTAATAACTATAGCGAAAGTAAAGATGGTGTAGTCGCTTCATGTACTCGTGTACGTTCTACTGTCTACAGCCAACTGTTGTATCGCGCTGCGCCCCCTGTGGACGAGTGAGCTGCCCCGTGACTTCCGACATCTGATCTCGGCTGTGGCGCGCTCGAATCACACTTCAAATAAATTAAATGGAAAGTTGTAATTTCGTGCTTCGCATACAATTGGACGATAGGCCACAATCGTAACCCTTGGTCAACCAATTATTCAGTCTGTGTTAAGCACACCGTATTCACAGATTTTTATTAAATCTGTTTAAGAAAATCGGTAAGTCCTTAATACTTGTCTTGTTTTATTACATTTTAAAATATTGTAATAATGATTGTAACTTCCCGTTTGTTGACATGAACTTTACTGTATCCACAGTATTACTGCAGTTATAATAGAGGCAATACGATAAAATTGGCCGGAAGCGTATCGTAACGCACAGTAATAGCGAAGGGAGAGATTAGTCACAGCGACACTTCCCGCTTGGACGGGAACCGAGAAAGCTATAACGTGGCTGGTCATATATTCTCTTTATCTTAATATTATCTTTTATCTAAAGATTTCTTTTTATCACAATTTTATAAAGGAAATTTTAACTTTTATAGCATCCTTTAAATACAGTGCCATTCTAAAAGCCCTCAAAATGTTACGTATTGTCTTCACAAATTTAGTCTACCGCTATCACAACTTGGGCTTCCCGGGAGCCTTCAATCCAATAGATGTACCAGTTCACATGTAAATATTGCATGGCATTAGTGCATAAGCCTAGGAAATTCCCTGGCAAATTGTCAGAATGTCGCAAATTTATCTTTTTTAC
Source organism: Croniades pieria auraria (assembly GCA_018248815.1). Lineage (NCBI taxonomy): Eukaryota > Metazoa > Arthropoda > Insecta > Lepidoptera > Hesperiidae > Croniades > Croniades pieria. The sequence continues at coordinate 7,173 of DWJK01003988.1, forward strand.
CTCCAAATAAATTTTGAACCTTTTAAATATACGTGGGTACTTGTACAGCATTTGGAGTACGGCCCATGGATACAGTGTGCTTTACATACAAAGGTATTACTAGCAATGGTAGCTAGTCTGCGAGAACATAATTCGCACCGTCGGAAATGAAAGTGCTCTACGGTCGCACCTCGCCCCTCGCAAAAAGCGCAACTCACCCACGCCATATTTGGGTTAAATACCACCGTAGGTGACTTTGCCTGGTTCTGAAATAAGAACGTGGTACCTAAAGCCGTATCATAAGCGAGGTGCGATTTTTCTGTCAAAACCAACCTCATGATTTTATCTCGATTCTATATCTCTAGATGATTCATTTTAAGCCCACTTAACAAAATACTGGGGTAGTATAATATCTGACTGTCTTATCTGACAATACGTAACAAAAATCTACAGCTTTCAGAACAAATAAAAAGTAACAAACGATTTAGAACAAAGTTTTACCACTTGAACGTTTTGACATTTCAAAAAATTCTTGATAGAATCAAAGCAACACCATACGTTGAATTTTCTTAAATAACAGGCAGTTTTAATCATGAAAAGAATACTAATTGGATTTTTCAAGACCTCTTCTTCTAAGCCAGTAAAATTCAACGCGGTTCTTTCAAAAATAAACACGCGTAATTTACAGCAACCCACGATTCTTAAATCAATTCGCTTTTCCGGAGTGTGTAAGAGTTTAGAATCAACGACAGTGCAGTGCAATTTTGCGGACGACATGAGTTGCTACAGATATTAAACGTTATGAATAATAATTGTACGTTATCTCAGGGTCAGTGCCCCACGATAAAGCCAAAGAAAAAATGTCAATAGCCACCTTTTTGTTCAAAAACCTGTCCAGCTTCAGCCTTTATAATACTAGAGCTAAAATTCTCGGATAGGAAGTTATCAGCAGTCTTCTTCAATAAAACCGAGTAATTTTCAAGCCTTCGGGGAAAACAGACGTGAAGATACAAAAAGTTTCATGTTTATAGTTTTTTATTTAAATAATTAATAATTATTAAATATATGTATATATCTACTAACTTATTGACTTATAATCAATGAAATTTTTAATGTACTTTTCGAAACCCCAGAAAGGCAAAATTTTTAACCATACCCGGGATATTCACACAACGTTCCATCCATTTGACATTTTCCTGTAGCGTTATGACACAGGGTTCTTCAAGAAAGACGCAAATAGAGTTTTTCTTCAAAGCCGGCAAAACATTGGTTCCTACTGAGGTATTGCAAATGTCCATAGATGAAGAAGACCACTTACTCGAAGCATTAGACAAAGGAGCTTCTTTACTAGGCTGATTATACCAAAAAAAAAACGAAAAATGTCACTAAAAAAAAAAATGTCACTTTAAATGTCCCCAAATTGTAGTGTTTGGATACTTGACAACTTAATTCCACATAAGATCTATAAATGTTTATTGTGAAAATGCTAAGTCTTTACGAGTGGTGGCTAACTTCCTCACTTGATATATTTTTAGAGAGCTCGTTATTCTGTAAAAGGTACACAAGACATTGTCTTATTTTATATAGAACTAGGGGACCCGGCAGACGTCGTCCTGCTCGGAAAAGCACTTTACAGTAAATACGGCAATTTAAATTAAAAATTAAACTTTTTTATTTTGTAAATACATATTTACTGAAAGGACCGCTAAAAATTCTGTAATGTTGTCAATTGAACCTATAACGTATATACGTATAACTTGTGAATAAATGTAAATAAATGGACGCGTGTAAAATAAATTGTAGAATCATGGTTAGAAATCGAAACACAGCGCCATCTACTTTATTAACTAAGTTAGGTAGGTTAACTGACACTGCCATCTGTTGGAAAGTTATAAACCTATTCGATATTGTAATGATTTGTCATACAAAAAAAAAATTGCGCTAAAAAGTCGGATTAAATATAGCCAATATTTTAAATTGGACAAAGTTACATATCTATGAGAAAATTTCATTGAAATCGGCCCAGTAATTTCGGAGATTAGCCCGGACAAAAATAGTGACACAAGATTTTTGTACATAAAGATTACTGAGTAAATAAAACTCATATTTAGAAATAATTACTGTCAGCTCATTTACCGTACAGGGCTAAAATGAACTAAAATTATAGACAGATCAGGACTAAATAGCTTAAACACCAGCGATCGACTAATTGTCTTTGCTCATTAAAGTGTCCTTAGTATTTTTGTGCATTTGAAAGCAATTCATCGTTAGTACGATTCTTAAGCCTTTATTGGAGATGAATACCTACAATTGCTAACTTACAAATTGTATCAACACATAATACTCCATTTTTTAGTAAACCTGGAAAGCCATTCTAACAGGCCTTCATCCTCAGCGGTCATTAACATCTGGTATTATCTAAAACGGAACAGATCAGTTGGTGAATAGAAAAACGCTATACAAAAACCCGATTAAATACATCTTTTAAATTTGTTATCTACGCACTGTACATCCCTCGACAGCTAATTTAATGATTTGCTATCGACGTTGCGAGCATTCCGTAGATTAGAAGACGTACTATTTAAAAACTGAATTAGTAAGAGTGAATGTCCAAAATAAGTTCAATTAACACATCTCAATGACTTGCTTGCATGAAGGCATCAGTCTGTTCAGCTTGTGCAATGTGCACCATTGAACAATTAAAACGTTTATCGCTGCGCCGAAATACATCATTAGTGTAGAAACCGACTGCGGGTCATTCACACTCACTCATTTTCTTACAGACCAAGAAACACTAAGATATTATCGTTTCCAAAAAAATTGGTGCAGTGAAACCGAGCGGAACATAAATAAATCTAAATGTGTAAGTTGTAAATCGTATCAATTAATTGGATCTTCCTTCATAGAAAATCCATTAAGCTTCAATCTTCAATTGGAAAGTCTGACTTAGGATCAGATGAGATATATTAATCCTGCGGTGAAAGACGGCTTCAACATTAATAGATCTCGGTGGACTGCAAAAACGAATGTAAATGTGTTCTAATGGCACTTTCTGATGGATTGATCCAAGAAAATATATCAAGGCATTATTATGTAATAGTCAATAGTCATATAGCAGAGAAGATTGAGCTCAGTGGCGTGCTATTGGAGAGGCCTATGTCTAGTAGTGGACGGAAATAGGCTGATGATGATTTTGATGATGATGATGATATAGTAGATACTAATTAGAGTACAAACGAATGTTGCTGATACGTGTTTCATGAACTGAATTGAGAAATTAAAACTTAAAACAATCAGAGGGCAGTTCAGCGACAAAATTATAAGCCAAACGCAGAATAACTGACGATCACACAGCTCACAGGACGCAGGTGGAGGAAGCCGTGTTACGTAACAACACGCAGCTATTGCCAAATGTGACCGCTTACACGTGCGAGCACGTCCATAGGCGCGGCTTTTACTCATTTATCCGCGCAAATACGTACATATTTTAAATAAAGTTTCATGAAAAAAAGCACAACTTATTGGACGATTTATCAATTTAATTTACATTCAAGAAACATTAGAACTATACAAGAATAAATTAAAAACAGACATCCCAAAATGCAGTCTGATCAGATCTTTAAATGCAGAAACATGATCACAAATGAAAAAAGTGAAGAAAATATAACATTTACATAATTAGCTGTCGCATCAAGACAAAGTAATTCATAAGCGTATAATTGAAATCAATAAAGAGCACTCCCAACATAGGAAGATCCTTATATAAAAGAGATGTGTATATGTGTAATGGAATGTTACTTGTTATGGAAATAAAAAAGATGTTCAAAGTACCCTTCATCTGAAAACATCTTACATACATATAAGTAAGGTAATAGAAATCCCTTTGAAAGACAAATTGCAAAATTAAATTTTACTTGCGTTTCCATTTAAACAATTTACCAGATATCTCGAAATGATTTATACGCAGACATAGTGAAAGTTCGCAACTGAATTCATGTGTTTAAGATGCCCTTAAGTGGGTAAGACTAACCATCCCAGTTGGTCGCTTGACTTACAACAAAAAGCTGATGATTACATTCGCGTATACATATGACAGGTGTGTTGCGTGGACGGAACGCTATATACGGCGCTTCCGGGAGCGCCGACCGAGCCCGGAACGAGCGCTCCGAATGCTCCTGCAACTTTAGGATTCCCAGTACTCTGGGAACTTAAGAAATAACATAAACATAACATCACGTCTGTACTTCCACCAAGGGGTAGGCAAAATAGTAGGCACTCCATGTTTCTACAGTTATATTATACGTCACAGCATGGAATCGGAAGTGAGCCTATTGCCATATACCGGACGCAAATCAAGACTTCTTATTGCACAGGGAATTTAGGGAGGGTTAGAAGAAATCATGATATGGATCTCGAAATAAAATAAAACGTAACATCGCGCCTATAATACGCGAACAGTTAAGCAGAGAAGTGTAGTACATTCCCACGTTACACCAGTTACGTTTTCGTCCTACCATGGAATACAAAATATGATTGCACAGGGCAGGAAGTCATGAAGCATCTCAAGAATACATATGTACCGAATAGATACGACTACCATAAAGAAGAACAAGTACTGTCTTTAGATATCCTTAGCCTTTCAACCTAGGTCAAATCGATATATACGAGTACATACATATATACTGCCTTTACCCGTTCTCACATGTAGAGCAAATCAACGGGGTTTAATTACTGCCTATTAAATTGCTATTTGACGATAAACAGCGAATCAATTAAAAGCAAAGCTATCATGAAATTGATTTGAACCAGTGAACGTGACCGATGTACCCTTTGGGAGTGGAGGTAGTCAACAATGTTACGTTCACGAGGACATCGTTCATTGCTCGGTTCTGATGTACGTATTAATTTTCACTGGTCGAAAACCAGTATTGTACGATCGACAAATAGAGATTACCGCTCTCTGGGAGGTACAAATACACTATCTTATCGCCGGCTATTCGTAGCGGTCGATTGCAAATCGGCCAATAGCGTTATATTCACAAAAACATCTGGATTGTGCACGGTACAGCGCGACGCGCACATCGGTAATTGTGTATTATTAGATTTTATTGCATATTTACGGTCCAACTCAGAAGGCAGACGTGAGACTATAAAAAGAATACCTTCGATTGCATAAGGTCCAAGATATTACAGGAACATGGAAAGTGCATATAACCGAAATTTCGATATTCAAAGATTTTCTATAAGTAGGCTTACCATACGTCCCGGTTTGACCGGGATAGTCCCGGTTTGAGATCCCTGTCCCGGCGTCCCGGTCAAACTT
>DWJK01003989.1:0-12472 GCA_018248815.1 Croniades pieria auraria
CCTGCGCGGTTTCAGCCAGGATGACGATATCGTCCGCAAACCTCAAGTGTGAGAGGTACTCGCCGTTAACGTTTATGTCCAGCCCTTTCCAGTGCAGCGTCTTGAACGTATCCTCCAGAAGAATATCTTTATGATATAAAATATATGTCAGTGACAATAAATGCGTAAGAGACCGCACCTAAAGCCAAAAATAACTCGCGCAATTGGTCATAATCGCGAGACCCGACTCATCTTCGACTTTATTGTTCCTCTCACATAAACCGACCTATTCACAACTCGTAAATATTATTTGGGATCTTTCAATAAAACCGTGTTCTCAGTCAGGAATAGCTTGGTTCTATTTGACTGCTATGATCCGTTGGAACGGTCAACCATGGTCTTCAGGACAATTGATATCTCGACTGCCTGTTCAAAGTTCAAATATATATATTTAAAGTTAAAAATTTTCCTCCTCCTCGCTAGAGAAAAGATCACTGAATCATCATTAATGTTGTAGACACCCCAGAGACTTGAACCGACTAAATACAGTTGATATAAGAAATATTCACTCGGTGTTCCCACACGATGACGGATCAACATCTGTGACGTGTTTTAAGAATTTCTATCAGTCATTATTAAGGTACGCATTAAATTTGATTTACATTATTGATGATTTACGATAGCTTTATCTTTTACTTCATTCCCCTTTTTTGTAACCAAGCACTTTTTCCCTCATGTTAATCTTATTTCGTACCTACATGTTTCGTTTTCGTAGTTTTATAGTCTTAAATTTGGCTTTGCACTATATTAAAGTAACAATTTTGTTAATTGTACCGTGTAATTAAAATTTTGAGAACTAATATTATATTCAATAAACTGCCCTATTTCAGACATTTTAAATCATTTTTTAATTCTATTTCGTTAGTCATAACCAGTTATGTCCAGAAAAATTCACTTTAGGTGAGTATCAAGAACGTATAGCAACGGAAAATTTGTTTTAAATGACATTTGTGGGGTATGAGACCACGTTCATTTAACATCCAGACATCAAGAGGACATCTTAATCAACCCACACTAGCCCACGTTAGGAAACAGAATGGTTCAATGAAACAAACAACTTTGAAGTATAAAATTTAAAAAATTTACCACATTACTCGTGGAAACAATTATTTGAAGGAAAATCTTTCGACATTAAGAATCTGTAGCACAAATCAATAGTAACACTTCGAACATATTATGTATGCTAGCGACTAATAACCAAATACGTAACAAAAAAGGTATTTACAGGCTGGTATTGAAAAAAAGTCGTTATTTGTTTTGCGGAGGTCCGGTCGAAAGCGAAATTCAAAAGTGCACATTCTATTACCAAAAAACTATACCAAATGCTAAACTAGTTTTAATCGTCGCGACCTTGTACTTTTGTTAGTTTCCGTGTTGTAGAGTTGGTTAAGGTTACTTGCTGTACGAAGGTGGTAAACAAAATAGAAGATGCAGCATGTTAAAGACAAGAAAATTATAGGCGAAGAACGTTTTGACCTAACTACATGTGTCTATTCTCTGTACAAAAGCTTTGGTATATTTAATTCCGTAACGAAAACGCAATAATTTGTAGGAATACACTTTGGTGTTTCACTACCCTAGAGTGATTATATATAGAATAGGGGAGCCAGCCTATAATGTGTCCATCGAAAAAAAGAGAAAGCAAAAGAGGCTACCTATCTGTCTCTTTCTACTCACGCACGCACAGGTAGCGCTAGCGTGAGGACATTATTTGAAAAACAAGCTGTTCTTCTGCTGCGCATGCGTCAATGAATGCTTTTCGTGAATGAATAATCTCATCAAAATGAATAAAAGCTTCATGCAGATGGCAGTCTCATAACTAGTTGGTAAGGAAATGTTTAACGGATCAAATAATCCTGATTTTGATAAGGTACTTTATATGTATTTTATTACTGTATTTTATGTAAACATGTTTTTTTTAATTACGAATGAAATGATCGTTAACATGTGAAGCCATCGACACAATATTTCATTTAATATTAAGTTTGCCATTTCTGTCTACCATAACTCTAGTTTTTTTTTACGTTAAAGTATTAAAGTATATGGTTTAAATGTAATTTTTATTTCAAATAGTGTTTTGTTAACATTGTGGTAAATTTTAACTTTAGAAGCTTCTGCCTTTCTTGACTTCCTCCTCGGTTACAAGCGCAGGTTTATCGTGGAAGTGTACTACACTCCTATGCCTACCCCCTCAGGGAATATGGTCGAGGAGATAGATGCAAACACTTCTTATTTTGAGTGGAGATCCGTGTCAAATTGTAGGACGATAAAACGGTTGATAACGATGCAGAAGATTTTCAAATAGACGACACGCTGGTACAGGCTGGTGGTGACTATTACAATAACCGCAGCTTGGCGATGACCAGTTGTTTCTGCCGGCAACAATCTGTGTCTCTGCGAAGATAGATATACCTCTGTTTCTCCTAAAAATGCACTCCTATTTTACCGCTTTATACGTGGACAAGTCAGAACGAGACATGCGATGATGTCATTCATTAAAATTGACTTATTCACTCATTCAGTACCGTATTATGTTCCTTATCGTTCATCGTCTCCTTACATGTAGCAATGACAATTGCTCATTGTGCACTGCATTGCAGTAACTTCGAATAGTAGAATTCTTTGTATGGGATTTACCACATCACTGCACATACGCACTGCTGATGTATCACAGAATTGCAGTCGTGTTGCAAATAGTAATTGATCACACTGAAACTCAAATTCAATATAACCGTCAAAAAAAGCCAACCAACTGTGAGCGCATACGAGTAGATATTTTTCCTTTTCGCTATTGATATTAATGAGATGTTTGTTCCTTTACTACTCGGACCATAAAACTATCTAAGTACTTATAAATGCGATGATTATTAGTGTGATACCGACAGGAGTTCCAATGGCGCTATTTTCGAAACACGCGTCCCATAAGTGGTCATTGTCATTTCAATTAAAAACAATTGTCGCGCTCGGACATTTAATATAATGTACGTGACCAGTCCTAGAATAGAAGTCAGAAGTAACACGTATTACTGGGACCTACTAGTTTTATTCTCTACTTCTGTCTCATCCGTTATTTGCTACAGAGCAATACTTGAATCGAATTTTGTATAACATTGTCAAGCCTTACTTGAATAATAGGAATATGTATACTTAGTCTGCAACATTATCTGTTATCATTAGCTATTATCTTAGGTAACGGACGGTACGATTAAAAGCAAGACATTCCTAATGGTAGAAGAACAAGTAGGGGAATGTAAAAGGTTTAAAAAGATTTCCTTAGTAAATCGCCGCATTAACCAGAATTAAGCATGTATCGTAAAAGCTAACCTCCTTGTAAACCGCTTTCTATATCTATTCGAATGATATCGTAAAAACTAAAAAAGAAATGTACAATTGTACATGTACAATTTAAGTTATTGATTTTCTAATAGGTATATATATATATTTAGCCTAGCAAATAGTCAGATGGGCCACTTCCTGATAAGTGGTCACCGTCGCCTATGGGCACTTGCAACACCCGAATAGTGGTCAATACTTTGCCGGTTTTGAAGGAGAGCTCTCTTTGCGCTTTTCTTTTTCTTTTCTATTTTTTTTTCAACTCAAGCTTATATCAATAAAACTCAGTATCGGATATTATTTAACGGCGAAGTTTATTTGGGCGCCATCACGGTGAAAAGTGTATGTAAATAACATTACTAAATTTCCAGGCTAAGCCAGATACCCAGTGACAAGTTAGTCACTCGGAGAAGCTTCTTTTCTCCTCCCCACAACTTCGGATTAGCAGTTTACGATTAAGATAATTTTTTGATAACCGAAGCTTTGTGGATTTGTACTATGTAGCTATTTAAAGTCAAACCTTGGTTTACAGCTCAACCCGCACGTGAACGACTTCCAAAGGCGTTACGTGAGTGAAGTGAGACGATGCAGCGAAATGGAGCGGAAGTTGCGGTGGGTGGGCGGCGAGCTGCCAGAGCCTCCGCCACCGCCCAAGCCGTCGCCGAGGATACTGAGTCCGCGGGAGATCAACATATTAGAGGTAATATTGTCGACACGCTTCTAGTTTATAATACGAATTTCGTAGTTGGATAGACAAATTTTGACGTCAAAAGCAATTGAAAAAAAATTATGTAAAAGTAAAAAAAATTTCGTTCAGAAGATATTTTGACTTGATAATTTTGGGGGAAAATCTTTGAGAATCACTGACTGATGACACATCGGTCATCAATTTATTGGATCGCCCAGAGTTCGATTCCCTTCCATACACATTTCTTAAGGACGAATTTAAATATCTGTTGCAAATGTGAATATTAGTATAACTGTCTAGAATGATGACTCTCTCTTCTACCTTTTACCCGGTGTGATGCTAATTATTTCCAAGTTTGGAGCTCAGATGATATAAAAAAGTAGAACGAAACGTTTAGTTCCACCTTTCTTATCTATACGGCCAAGGAGTGGAACACCCTGCAGACGCCTGTGTTTTCAGACACACAACATAGGACTCTTCAAAACAAGGGTGAATAGGCTCTTTCTAGGCATGCGTGCTCCATCCTAGGACGCATCCGCGCTTTCCATCAGGCGGGATCGCAGCTAAACACTATCCTATCACTTGATAAAAAAAAAGTAAAGTTTCCTGCAATAAAATCGATACAACAACAAAACGTACCTAAACCTAAGTAAATGGTTAATATTAAAATTAAGTATTTTACAAAAAATAAAATTATCCAAAATAATTTATAGAACTTATCGCTACCAAGAACATAACGTATTTTTCACAGGAAAGGATAGACTACATCGAGTCAGAAATTCAAGAGATCACTCGGAATGCTCAAAATTTGAAAACGGATTACCTTTCACTGAAAGAGCTGAAGCTTCTGATAGAGAAGACTCAAACATTCTTCCAAGACCACAGCGCCCACAGGAAGATATCTGCATCAGTACAAATTTATAATAATGAGGGAGCTTTGGGACATCTTGGGTTTATTGCTGGAGTTGTAGCAACTCCAAGGGTTCCGTCTTTCGAGAGGATGCTTTGGAGGATATCGCATGGCAATATCTTCTTCAAACAAGCCCAGATAGAAGAACCCCTTAAAGATCCTGTTACGGTAAGTTACGCTCTTAATTATATTTCCTCGCAAAACAGCTGGTACGTGGTTGCCAGTACACTTTTATGGCCAGTCCTCAAGAATACCAACGTCTGAAACCAAATTCCATTAGGACGGATACAGCTGTTACACCGTTAATTGGACTAATGTATACCAACAGTCCTATTCCTGTAGTCCAATTTCCAATTAATACCAATTGTCTTATTAACAATTCGTACATACTGGAAGAACTGTGACTAATTGTCCAAAATCTTTGTTCAAGGTCGTATATAGAGGAACAGTTCAATAAGAGACGTTTTAAAAGCATATTTTACACTTTAGTTGAATGCCTTTTGTTAAACTTAACACGCTTTGGAGAATATTGTTGAGAACTTTAAGGTACGCTTTATTCCATCATGTTTACCTTCGCGGTTATAAGCATCGATATTTTATGTTAAATGCGTACCTACATAATTTTGTAAAGAAAGAGATGCGCCCCAAGATTTGAACCCAGGACTCGTGGAAACGAAGCCTAAGGCTTAAAACACAAACCAGTCTGCATATTTACAAGCCTATCAATTATTTTCATATCAATGCTGGTTTATGTACTGTGATTGTTAACTGTCATTAAAAACGAATTAGTAAACTCATGTTAAAGTCAAAACTATCGTAGCCTAGTTATAGACACACCTTCCATTTTCATCTATACCTTAATAATGGTATTGGGGTCAAATAAATACGAGATTTTATTGGTAAAATTGTAATTTCCTGGAGTCCTGGGTTTACTTGGGTTTAAATAGGGAGTTACTCTTGGGCTCAAATACAAATCTCTCTACAAAAATGTGCCTTTCAGTATTAAAGATTACTTTCTGTAACGGTGAAGCAAAACATCGTGGAGAAACGTGCACACCTCAGTACATTCCAAATGTTCTCTAAGGTATGTGAAGTCTGCCAACCCGCTCTTAGCCAGCATGGCAGACTGTCCTTAACTCTCTCATTCTGAGAAAAGGCCCGTGTTCAACAGTGGAATGATAAAACGGTTTAAAAAATTGCAAAACTGTACCTCTGCATGCCGTATAACTTTATATAATTACAACGCTGATGACAATAAAAACGAACGGAACTATTAAAAGAGTCTATAGTAAATTCTTTTCTCACACATACATAGATTGCCAAATGGAAGAAGACTACCACTTAAATATAATATGCTTTATTGCGTACTAAAATATGAAGAATAAAATAAATTTCATACCAAAAGTAAAAAAACAACATGCAATAGACGAACATATCACTCAAGTAGTCATTTCTTTTCATTTCAGGCGATAAGGCTGTTAATATTTATGTATGTACATTGACTGGATAAATAATTTGTCACTAGAACAAATTTTGTTAAAAAGTTCAATACTTTTTTTTCTAGACTGCCTCGTTGGTCGAGTGGTTGCAAGCGCGACTGCCGATTGAAAGATCCGGGGTTCAAATCCCGGGTCGGGTGCTATCGGATTTTTCTAATTTAGAATGTTTAATAGTGATTTGGAGTCTGGAATTAGGCCCGGTATATGACAATAAGCTCACCACCTATTCCATGGGACTTAAACGTAACTGGTGAAACGTAGGAATGTACTACACTCCTCTGCCTACCCCTTCGGGGATTATAGGCGTGATATAACGATTTTTTTTATGTTACATTACTTTTTTTTCAAAACCAGCGAACAGTCAAACGAAAAAACAAATTATTTCAAAAAACGTTTATTCGCAAATTATTATTTTTAAACCAGTTTAATCTTCATTACTCATTATTTATCCTTTTTTCATTCCACTATAAAACATATGCAATTTTCCTTCTCGTTCTGACAAGAGGCAAATACTCGTATCCTAGTATCTTACTGATCTAGGATTAATGATTTTCTTCGTAAAACATGTTAAACACTTTTCATCTATTAAATTTCTAAAATTTCAAATGCAGATCCAAATATAGAGAACAACCCAATTAAAATAACAGATAAGGCAACAGACTTGAATAATGTCACTGTGAACTTTATCTGATGTCACTGCTATTAGAGCATTCGTAGTCTCAGAGCTTTTTTCTGGCTGAAGTATAGTTATATTTCAGTTTAAAAAGAAAGGAAAACTTCAAAGAAACAACAATAGTCGTAAATCACAAATCCTATTCAATGCGGCATAAGTTTTATTATTTCTTTGCACAGAGTACTGTCGGGTCGTTAACCTTAGTTTTAATATCGATTTTCTCTGCCGGTTAACTGTCGTGACGGGTTAACGCGACGTGGGGTAGACGTAAATCGATTGTTAAGGGCATATTGTGTGTTCTTCGCAGTCATTGTTCTGTGCAAGTGAATGATTGTTTTTAGTCTCTTTTCATCTAGCTAGACAGCTGCTGTTTCCCCTTTTTGGTGTAATAGCACATAGGTTTAGGCTAAAAGACAAATCAAGTCCTTTATTCATTTTGGTCTTTCATCGTTACCTTCGAAAAGTAGACAGGAACGCATAATGTACCAGAATTGGTCTAGAAGATGAGGAGAATGAAAAGTTGTGTCTAGGTGGAACTTTTACGAATATTTGGATACATTTTCGGTTTTAGATGTCTTAGAGTTCACGCATCACATATATTTTTCCACTTTCAGGGTCACGAGCTTCAGAAAACAGTTTTCGTGGTTTTCTTTCACGGGGAGCAGATCAAACTTCGCGTGAAGAAAGTGTGCCATGGTTTCCAAGCTACCCTATACCCCTGTCCGGCCACCTACAAAGAACAGCAGGACATGCTGGGCGGCGTGGAATCCAGAATTAAGGATTTGGAAATGGTATGCATGTTGGAACCAAAAATCAATTATTAGAAAAAGTGATAAATTTTAGACTCATGCCATTTTTCTGCACATGTTTAACTTGCAATAGTATTTCCTATCTTTGCCACTTCCTAACAAGGTGATTGAACTAAAATACTGCACAAATTGCTGGTTTGGGTACAATGCCTAAATAGTTTTTTTCTGAGTCGAAGCCTGAAAAAATGTGTAAATTTCAACCAATTTACTTTCATAATAAGACTTATGACATAATCAATTATATTTGCCGCAGTATCTAAATTACAATTGCGTTTTACACATCCTTTAAAGTCGTTAAAAAATTCCCACGAGGCCAACAACACACAATAAATGATAATTAAAATTTAAAATTTAAAAAAAATGTAAGCCAGAGGGCAATAAGGGCACTCAAGGTCATTCACGCGAGTCAGTTTTTCGACTAGATAATTTACACTTATGATTCATTTAATTTTCATAACATTTTATTTTCACAACTACTCATACATATACGTAGATAATTTTACACGGGCACAAAACAACTCACGCTTATTACACAGATTATTGGGCGGAAATGGATTTCTGCTTGGCAATCAGGACTCACTAAACTAGCGAGCTGGTTAATAATGCACCAGGTACAATACTGGCGCGCGAGTTAAACTGTTATCAGTCACACAAATATTGTCTATCATTGGGTCATTTAATCTTAACTACTACAATGTAGTTGAACATTATCATTAAAATATGTTGTTATCACCAATGAATTTAATTTTCACATAATAATCACCAACTGTGCCAAGGAACTGTTTGTTATTAAAACATGCACTGAGATAATAGGAATAGTTGTTAAGAGTACATTTAAATGCTCAGTACCCGGATGACCGAGCTTTGCTCGGTATTTTTATATTTGGTTCTTAATATACCGATTATATTGCATTATATTGTTTATTAGCGTCTTTTTTCAAAGATCTTTTAGGCATTTTTAAGCGAACACGTGAGTTAAAGAGAAATTTTATTAACAATATAAGTTAACAATTGGTTTTTTTGGTGTAACCTCAAACCAAACACTAATTGGCTCACAATTAGTTTAGTTTAACAACGCCATCTATTGATAAAACGACGGTTTCTAAAAATGAAACCTAGGTAGATGGTTTTATCGCCCCCGAAACCCCCAGCGTACTGAATTGCATGAAAATCTTTGGAGCCGTTTCCGAGATTCAGATGGTATACTTATATATAGGTACATATACATACATATATACAAGAATTGTTCGTTTAAAGGTATTAGATAATTCGCTGTGTGTTGGTCAATTTCGTATATGGAATTTAGAACGCAGATAAAATAGACCTTACTTGACGATTTAAATTTCATACCTACGGTAATAACGGTCATGGTACATGTTGCCATTGATTTGATAAAATTAAATAATATCTGTCTTTCTAACACCTCAAAATCCTAAATAATTACTTCGTAAATTAATATTTTTGCCGTTTATTAGCATTGCTCTTTTGTATCAAACATGATTATTGACATTATATTTTGCTCGTTTAAATCTCTTTGAACGACTAAGCAAGGTTTTGGCGTATAATTTTTAGACGTATAGGTTTTGCCGTTTGGGGTAATAGTTCTCTTTTATATTGTAGTATTAACTTTCTTTCTAACCTAATAATTTTTGTTCTGGTTATAAATTATGATTAGAACGGTATTTTTGTATTTTGCTGGTAATTTGGGACCAAGCAAGTCAAATGAGTAAAAGTGGACAAATTTGCCATCTAAACAATTCGGGTGATATTTTGCAGGTTTTAGAACAAACCGAACAACATAGGCGTCTAGTCCTAACGAACATAGCAAGGGACATCAGTACCTGGATGGTAGCGGTGAGGAAAGAGAAGGCGATCTATCACACCTTGAATATGTTTAGCATGGACATTGTGAAGAAGTGTCTAATCGCCGAGTGCTGGGTGCCCAAGCGAGACCTGCACATCTTGCAGAAAGCGCTGGACGATGGAGTGGTAAGATATAAATAACACAAATAATTTCAATTACCTTTCGTATCGGACAGAATAAGAAGAGTGAGACGATAAGAGCAAAATTAAAAATAGAAAAATCAGAAATATTACTAACCATTTATATTACACTGCTCAAAATATTCAAAATTAAAATTGTCATTTCAGAAAGCAAGTGGCAGCCCGATACCTTCCATCTTACACCACGTGCCCACACACGAAGTACCACCAACCTTTAATCGCACCAACAAATTCACTAGAGGCTTCCAGAACCTTATCGATTCCTATGGAATCGCCAGCTATAGAGAAGTTAATCCAGGTCAGTAAGGCTTATACAGTACAGCTAATGGGAATACAGGACATATCTCTACATGTTCTGATGTTTATATGTTAAGACCACTTTTGTTAAATATGGTTCGTGAGATTCGGAGACTGTATTTTGTACATAAATTCGTCCTGGATAGATACATTAATTGTTCTCATAGCTGTTTTTACTCCTATTATTCCATCTTTTTCTTCGTTTCTAGCACTATATACGATCATAACATTCCCGTTTCTCTTCGCCGTGATGTTCGGCGACTTGGGACATGGAATCATTATGACTGTATTCGCGGCCATTGTTGTCATTTTCGAGAAGAGGTTATCCAAGAATAAGACGGACAACGAGATCTGGAACATTTTCTTCGGCGGCCGCTACATAATATTGCTAATGGGATTGTTTTCAATGTACACCGGTTTAATATACAATGATATGTTTTCCAAATCCCTAAACATATTCGGTAGTAGCTGGAGCAATGTTTACGATTTGGCACTGCTGAATAGTACAAAAAGCTTCGACTTGGATCCTGCCGAGGCGTACAGCCAAACACCTTATCCGCTGGGAATTGATCCAGCTTGGCAGGTATGTATTACCAAGACGGCTTCTTGCGATAGAACACTTAAACTTCAATCGACATGCTCAACCATTGTAAACTAGATACATTTAGGGCGTTCCTCTATTTACATTATATAGGTGATCCCAATTCTCTTTTGTTACACATATCATATATAGACTTTCAATTGCAGTGTATACGGCATAGATAAACTGAGAGAGATAAACAAACACCTCCGTACATTTGATTCCTGGTAATATATGTGTGATTTTTTTCATTCCAGTTCGCGACTAACAACATAATATTCCTGAACTCCTTCAAGATGAAACTATCTATAATATTCGGCGTGATACACATGGCGTTTGGTGTAACAATGAGTGTGGTAAACTTCAAGTAATTACTGTATTCCTAGAAATTAGACGACGTAGTGGCTTAATAACCAAAGTTACAGCTTTCAGTATTGTAATATTTGATCGGTTTCAGCTTCTTCAAGAAGACTGAGATGATATACCTGCAGTACATACCGCAGATACTCTTTCTGATGCTACTCTTCTGGTACCTGTGTATACTGATGCTCATGAAATGGACAATGTATTCCGCTTTGTCTACAGGTAAGTTCAAATAATTATGAGTTGTCATAATTCACATCTCCCAGTAATTATTATCATCCTACTTACATCCATTACAATTTTATTATAAACATGTCATAATGAAGAGTTTAAATAATAAATTCTTGGTTTAAATATTTGAGAGAATAATTCATATTTTCTTTAAAACGGAATTATTATTAATGATACTGCATAATTCTTGATATACATTTTGATTCGTCCTTTACTTTCTTAGCGGTTAACCGTTATTACTATTGACTATGATTTTATATTCCTGTAATATTTATATTTGTAACATCATTACACAGATCCGGCATACGGAACTTCCTGTGCACCATCAGTTCTTATCATCTTTATAAATATGATGCTGCTGAAGTCTTCAGAAAGCAAGGAACGCTGCCTTGTGTTTATGTTTTCTGGCCAGGACGTAATTCAGAAGATGTTCCTTGCGATTGCCTTTTTCTGTATACCAATTATGCTGTTTGGTAAGCCCGTATACCAAATTATGGCGGCTAAAAAGCGGAAGGTAAATATTTCAAGAGACTGGTTTACAACCTTTTTGTGGAAAATTTTTCAGGAAACTTTCAATCATAAATTTGGAACAAATGTGGTTTATTGACAATATAATTATAAAAAAATGTGGAGTTCCTCAGGGTACTATGTTAGGCCCAATACTTTTATATTGAATTGACAATTATCATTGTGACTATATTATAGAATGGAATTAATTCGCTTTTAAATATAATTCGTTAAATTCCAGATATACCAACAAGGCGTAGAAAGCGGTGATGTGGTAAAGGAACAAGAAGATGGCATGGGAGATATAATGATCACTCAAGCTATACATACTATTGAATATATATTGGGAACTGTATCACATACGGCATCTTATTTAAGATTGTGGGCGTTATCGTTAGCTCATGCCCGTAAGTATCTTATACATGACTTATGTATGTAAGTCAAATTCTAATTCTAATTCAAATTCTTTTATTTATTATAAGGTATATATATACATACACTCAATGAAGGTCATGTCTAGTCATTGTACTGTACTTCGG
>DWJK01003990.1:0-12472 GCA_018248815.1 Croniades pieria auraria
AAACCCACACCGGGAAAGAGGGGGAGCCAAGCCATATAACCTTACAAAAAGGAAGGGGAGACCATATTCCAACAGTGGAATGTGAAGGGGGAAAAAAAAAAAAAAAAAAAAAAAAACAACGTCAAAAAAAGGCGGGAACTTAAAACAACAATTATTTTGTACCTATTACTAGATATGAACATTAACAGTAAGAATTACGATATTTTAATTATTAATTTTATCATAATGTACTTTAATATTGTCACACTAATACAACGAATTATAAAATTATATTCCATCCCAGATATGGCAGAACATAAACAAAATAGTTACAGCCCTCGACTTCGATTTGATGTAAAATCAATTTATACTTTAATTTGCGTTAAATCCAATATTTATAGAAAAATATCCTCACACAGACAGTATATTTTCCGTTCCTTAACACTATTGTTTGAAATGATTGTTATATGTTTGGTTAGTACAAGTTTATTTGTGTGTAAAAAGAAAAAAAAACACTAAAAAAAATATTTCACAACCTTGAGATAAAGTGGAATTTTTCAGGGGTTTTAATGAAAATAATAATTGTTAATAAATTTTAAATTATTCAGTTGGAACGAAATGGATAGATGGTAACATCTATAATACTTATACTGACCAAACATAAAGCTATTATATTAACATATTTATTACGTAATATTTATCCTTGGAGAATTAATAGTGCGAAGTATAATTTTAATAAATATCTATTCAGTTTAAACAGATTGACATATTAATTGACAGCTATCGGCGTAAATAAAATATTTATATAAAGCGAAACGTTTGCGCGCAATATGTGGCGCGCATTTTTAGATACAATCGTAAGTAATATTATTCAAGCATTGGTTATGTTCATGATACGAATACATAGAGCTCATTAAATAAAAACAACTTTAAAATAAGTAAACAAAGTACAATTATATGTCAATTATATAATAAAATAATTATATATGAACACTTTACATAGATATGAGTAAATTTGTACAATAGGTACATAGTATGTAGAAAAAATAGAGATTCATTTATAGAGATCGTTCAGTAAAACTAGACCATTGCCAGCGGGGCTACCATTAAATATTTCATATAACAAAAAAAATTAAGTATTAGTGTTTAGATACATACTCGTGCGGTCAAGGTATCCTGATATTTTTAGAACAGAAGAAGCAATGAAAGAAGTTTATTATAGAAGTTTATTACAAAATCTAACGAAAAGGTAGTCATATAACGAGCATTTTTTTTAAAGTAAGCTTTAGGTCACTAGCCTTGTATCGCATGCCGTGAGAATTTTATCGTATCTATGCTTGTTTACGGCATTATGTTTTAAATGCCTATTTCTTAAACAATATTTCTTTCACCCTTCTTAATGTTTTTCTAGATCGATACAGATGCAAAATAATAAAATACTTACCACAGCCGCCCGTTTAAATTGCGAAATTATGGTTTTATTTATGATTAAATATTTTACACATATTCAATAAGAAAAACTTATAAAGGAAGCGTTTTAACGGTAGCTTTTATGTACTACCTTTTAATAGCTGAAAAGGGAGGCGAACTGAGCAATGGTCTGTTTTAGTGCCAGGTTACGTTAGTACTTATATCAAAAGCAAATTACAATATTTACATCGGCCGGCAAATACGTACACCTCGCGAATATCTAATATACACATGGATTAACTATTACTTGCTCGTACTCAGGAGACTAATCTGAACGTTCCCCGACGGCGCGTCAGTCGTCGATCATGTTGAGGAAGTCCTCGGGCTCCGCGCGCAGCCCGTCGGCGTGCGGCGGCGCGGGCGGCGCGGGCGGCGCGGCGTCGGGCGCGCCGTGCTTCAGCTCGCCGAAGGTGTAAGAGGCGCGCGGCGCGGTGGGGCGCGCGCGGCGCTGCGGCGACCAGCAGAACGGCTGGCGCGGCTCGGCGCCCGCCGACATCGGCATCGCCAGCTGCAGCCGCGATCGCGTCAGCTCGTTGTCGCTCAGCTGCCGCTTGAGCTTGTCCTTCCCCACCACCAGCTGGAAGCCCCGCAGGCTGTTGTCGGCGGGCAGCGCCCCGCGCAGCTCCGCCTCGCTGAGCTGCCTCCGAAGTTTCGATGCGGGTGATGTTTCGGGGCCGCTCTGCCGCGCAGGTTTATCGACTAGACTGTTGTTCCGCGATGTTTTGCTGCTAGCTTGTCGGGAGCTGCTCTTAGTTAGCTCGGGCCGGCTGCTACCTGACGAGCTGCTAGTGTTCGTGCCACAGGTGTCATCGGCGGCTCCCGGATTGTCCCTTCTCAACGTTTCTATGACATTGTAGAAGTGTTCCAGTTCGTTGGTGCTGTTGTTTCTAGATCTGCTCATGTTGTGTGTACTATGTCTATGTGGGCGGATTTGTGCCCGTGGTAGGTGACCATAGCTGCTCTGTCGCGATATTACCCCGCCGGTCTGACGGCGCGGCATGCTGCAACTCTTAGGAACGAAGGCATCCTGCGTCATAACTACGTTCTCATAAACGTGCGTGTTGTTGTCGAAGTCTTCCTGAGCTATTAAATTCTGTTTACTTTCAGTAGTATCTCTTTTTTGGCCAACTGAATTGCTCTTTTTGTGCCCGCTTCGAATCTTTACATCGGGTACCTTTTTACCTAATTTACAATCGCTTGCACTTCGAGGCAACAGATTGGCATATCCGTGATCTACATTTTCTGGATTTTGTGACTTTTCAAGTTTCGGACCGTTGGGTGGTATGTTTTCGGGAATGTTTTTTGATGCATTGGAATGTTTTGCAAGTTTAGTAGATGGATTGAGTTTTGTAGGATCTAAAGCGCAAGTTTGTTGTGGTGCTACATCGTGTCGTTTCCTATCTAAATCGGGCTTAGACGATTTATCGAGGACAACTTTGGTTTTGTCGCTTTTACAAATTTTGACACTAAATCGGAATGGCGGCTTGAACACAACCTGTAGCCTGGCCTTTTCTCCTGATAAGAGATTAGTCGCGCTCTTCGACGGTCTCGTCTTTCTAGTGGTTTTTGTAACTGGCCTATGTGCTGCTCTTTCAGTGAGTCCTAACGGAATGGATTTCGATTTTGGAATAGCGGGCGGCTGCGGTGAACTTAAAAGCCATTTCTGAACTTTAGTTAATGCTTCGGTGTCCTTAGTGGGTGACGAAGGATGTTTTTGCATGGAACTATAGTCGATAGTTTCCTTCTTTACTTTCACTTTTCGCTTTTTCACTTTATTCTTATGCTTCGATAGAATTACATGTTTTGGGGATTTTCCTTCAGCGTTCGTCACTATTAGTGTGTTTTCTTTTGTTAGTTTGTGAGCTTCATCTATTTTTGCCTGCGTGCTTGGCTTCTGAAATACAACATTTTTTTGTTAGTGGTGATACTTTAACATTTTGACTATGAGGGCACATAAATCAAGTTATGCGGTTACTTACCCTTTTCTTGATAGGATGGGCAGGAGACGCTTTGTCCCCTAGCTTTTGGTGATCTTTCTTGCTGCGATATGCCCTAGTACGGAGGGCGACCTTTTTCTTTAGAGGAACTTTAGACCTATAATGAATACATGCACATATCATATAAATGAACATTATACGATATCACGAAAGCGTCTACTGTAGAATTCAAGTATATATAAGCACAAGTCATAAAGTCTTTTAAACGTATAGAACACGGTGCTTTATACATTGTTATTATATTTTCAGAGTATAGTACACTTCAGAATTTCACCAGTTACGCTTATGTGCTACTATGGAATATCTGGTGATCGTATTACCAGGCACCGCGTACTCATGCAGACTCCGCTACTAGAAATTTTAACTAGAAAATGTAAGTTAGAAATCCCGGGAATCGAACCTGGGACGATCGGTAGTCGCGCTTGCAGCCACCCTAACGAGAAAGTCCTGAGAGATGGCAAATAAGGTACTCTCCATGTACGACAAAAACGAAAGCATGACTTCTGCAGCGAACAGTTAAGCAGATTTACCTGACAGCCGTATGAACTATCAGTCCCTGGTCGGTGGCGTCAGGCAGGCGGACGGTTTCGGTGGTGGACGAGTGGATGATAGTGACGGACTTGAGTTTCTTGCCGTGCCGGCCGAAGAATCTCGTACTTATGACCTGCAAATGTTGAGACACGATTTGAGATTTCGAAATAGATATTATTATAGATGTCCATTTTTGAACAAGGACTTAAAAAACTTGAGATCCATAGTTTTTTGCTATTTGAAAGATAAACCACCTTTATAAAATAATAAATAGACTGGTAAGGAACTGACTAAAAGACAAAACAATTTAGTTTTTTAGTTGATTGGGTTTTTTGTAGATATTTAACGATGATACTTCGCTTGATACATTAATAAATGCTCATGAAATGGATAATCAACATTAATTCAGAAGTGATAAATGTATGATCCAATTTAGCAAATTTTTAAATGGCTGAATGAAAAGAGAAACAGAAATAATGAAGTCAGTCATATGAAAAATGACCAATTTAACATATACAAAGATGATGATTATACTGTCAATTGCAACGTGAGTAAAATGTTGGTAATGCCGGTTACAAAGACATGATTTTAAATAGATTTTTTTCAACTTTGTTGATCACAACGCTATTGTATTTTTAAAAACGGAACGATTTTGAATTGACGGATTCCGAATGGAACCGATTCTTTATTTAAATTCAAAGTTGTTTCCAGCCTGAAGACGTATAATGTTAAAATAAATTATATAAAATGACAAGTGACACGAAAATACTTTAGTTGCGATTATTTGTAACTAGCAATTTAGAATTAGCACATGAAATATGACCATACTTCTAGCTCTCACACAAAGTTTTTTCTATACCTTACACGTTGGAATTATTGATTAACTTCGATTATAATCGCGGCGTCTAAAGTGTTGCAAGATCGCTGAAGGGGAAATAAATATTGCTATCATTGAATGAAAACACAATTAAATAAATTCTTTGTTTTTTTATCAATCAATTAATTATCATTATAATCAAAAAGAAATTATGATAACGAGGAAAAAATATAATTAGTTTAATTAATCTATTATCAACATATTTCAATAATCATAAATAAACAATCTAATTAAATATTAATAATCAGCCAGTACAATTAGATTTTTTTATTATCAGTGAAAATTATACTCGTAACCAAATGTAATGACTGCAATTAACCATAAAATAGACACACGTATGTTCCACTTGTATTAAGACAAGTATAAAAATTAATTTCTACACAAGTGCCGTATCGTACTGACCAGTAGCGCGATGACGGCGAGCAGGATGAGCAGCACGGCGTACCAGTGGCGCAGCACCCAGCGCTTGAAGCCGGCCAGGCTCTCGTCCGACAGCAGCAGCTTGCGCAGCGTGGCCAGCGGGCCCGACGGGTCCACCTCGCGGCAGCGCTGGAACACGTCGCAGTACCTACACGAGTAGCATAGGGTAACTTTCAGCTCTTAGTGCACTGGTGACAGACTTAAACAAGTTCTTTAGAGTGGAATGAAACATGCGCTTTTTCGGTTATGAGAATTTCAGTAATAACTGTCTTATAATACTGTTTTATCCGCATTGAGATGTAAAGGCATCGATTGATAAACGTTTTATTGTGGACTGCAATAGTGCTACTATTATTATATAATTACGCCAGGTCCCTGATGGAGTAGGCAGAGAGCACAGAGTGCCAAGTTTTTCACCTCTCTCTGTCCTTTTAAATATTGTGAAAATTCTGTAAGTGAGTATGAAGCGAAATAAGGTAAACGATGAATATGTGGGTGGGTACCCGTTGTAGTCGTTGCAGGGCGTGCCGGGCTTGGCGTACATGTCGGGCACGTCGTAGGGCGGCGCGTTCCAGTGGAAGGAGGACAGGCAGGCGCCGCCCGCGCGCCGGCAGCACAGCTCGCACGCCGCGCGCGGGTCGTCGCCGCGCGCCGCGCACTGGCACGACTCCAGCCCGTACGCCAGGCAGATGGAGCCCGTGCACTCCTGCACGTCACACCCGTCAGACGCGTCCTACACTCGCCTATTTATGTCGTCGAGTCCAGCGGAGGATACTTCGAGCATAGTTTGGTTGAAAAAGGGTAATTTAATTATGAAAATAGACTTGCTCTCAAAACATTTTCCGCAACGTAATTTAATTTTTTCTGATCATTTCTGATTTCAGAAACAGCACGTTTTTGGGCTAATTTCGAATAGGACGTACACGAACTAGCACTACCTGCATTCAAAACAACAGGCAATATTTCTGAAGTCTTTTACAACAGATGTGTGCGAGGTCCATTGCAGACATCCATTGACGACACCCACTATTTATGATTTCTACCTTATCATACATGTACATGTCTGTTCAATTAAAAAAAAATATATTATTTAATGCATTTCCAATTAATGTTTGATCATAAATATTCATGGCTGGCAACATTCACTTGTAATTACTGCTTATTTACTACTCTTTACAATAAAAAAACATCGTTTTGTGGGTGAACAGTTAGTGGTCCATTTTAGATGTTCATGCTCGGAGCAGTCATTACTACTCGTTCAAATAAAAAAATATAATTAGGTAATGTGAGTAATGCACGTACTCCCATGAAGCAGACGAGCTCCTTGTCGCAGCGCGTGCGGTTCGGCTTGTGGCGGCTGGCGGGGCACGCGGCGCGCTTGCCGTCGCAGTGCGCGGCGTCGCGGCAGCCGTTGTCCGAGCGGCACTTGTCGCCGAACTTCAGCGTGCACGACGCCGTGCAGCACGGACCCTAGCCGCCGACCACGGGTTGTCGAGTTAATGGATTGATGGTAGAAGAGTAATAGGAAGATAATATAAATAATAAACACACCTCACACCTCTATTTCCGCTGTAGGCGTGTGTGATATGAGATTTGCGTGATGAGAATACTTGCTTTGGGGCTAGATGTAAAAAAAATATATTTATATATGTAGATAGGCCGATTTTGGTCATTTAATTGTCATTCGCTGTTTTTCTTGATAAAAAATATATAAATGACAGTCAAAATGCTCACCTGACTAGGACTGCAGACGCTGTGTTCAGTGAGCGTGCAGGGCTTGTAGTGCGGGCGTGCGGCCTGCGGGCGGCAGCACACGTCCGTGCACTCGGACGCCCAGCCGCAGTCGCACTCCTCGCCCTCCTCCACCACGCCGTTGCCGCAGATCGCTGGTTGGGGCTCTGCCAAGGGTAATTTTCCAGTTTTTTATACCTCAATTTTAAGTTTTAAATAAAGTGCATAATTGTTCCTTAAAATATAAATTATACGATTATAAGCTAAGATCTACAAAACTGTAAACTCTTTCCATAATAAAAAAAAATTAAAATTTTTAAAATTACGTTTGTAGGATGATTGTCGTATTAGTGTACAGCTAGTGTTTGTTATCGGAACCCATGAATATGTAATTCGAAGTGCTCATAGTCGTTATGAACCGGTAAATGGCCGCGATATGTCCGGTTACGAAATTGCAGTGGTAATCGTTTCGTAGAACAACCCTTGTAATGCTGTTTGTTTATGAGCGAAGTCCTGCTTGGCCACTGTTAAATTCACTTGAAAATTTGAGTAATATTTTTAGCATGTAACAATTACATCTTTTAAATAATATTATTGTAGTTTGGAAAGCTATCACGTGTCACCAATCTTCTACGAAGTCCGATGACCGTGAATTGAGTAACTTCCAATGACCATTACCTGAGTAACTTCCAATGACCATTACCTGAGTAACTTCCAATGACCATTACCTGAGTAACTTCCAATGACCATTATTTGAGTACTGTACAATGACTACGTTTCTATTACCTGTGAAGCAGCCCTTCGGAGAGCGTGCTTTGTTGTTCAGCACCGGGTCGATGGCTCGGAGGGAGCAGGGTGAGAATTTGTTGTTATTCTTGCGATCGCCGCTCGTCGCGCGCGCGAACATGATGTAGTTGCCGTCCTCGCCGAACGGAGTGCACACTTCCGGATCGTGCTGGAATAATATTGTTTAAAAATATACATCATTTCAACTATTTAGGCTTAATGAAAATCTTAGAAACACTTTCACCACAATTTTGAATGTAATAACATTGATAGCTTATTTTGCACTGATCTTTAGCTGGTCATAATTTGTACCTTCTTCAAAAACTGATTAGTATTAATCATTTTCCAGGATATATTCAATATGATACAATCGTCTTGTAACTACGATATCGGCAGCGATTTTAAAGTATGTTTTTAAGCATTGTTAAACGCACCAACGTTTAATAGCAACCTTCATCTGTCATAATCGTAAACAAAGCAAGGCCCCGTTGATTTCTTGATACATATTTCAGAGTAAGACATGGTGTAGTGTGGGTGGCAATCAAAGCGCACGTTGTTTATATAAAATATGCATTGAAATCGTGGCGTGCAAGCTTGTAGCGACAAGACGACACCTCAAGGGGGAAATTGCGAGCAAATTTTCGTACAAGTTCCCCAACAATACCCGGTGTTCGGTTAATGCTGAGTACTCACAGGTGAGCCGAAGTTGTGTCCAATCTCGTGAGCGAGCGTGACATGAGACACCGCCGGCGGCACATGCTTCCCGTAGTTTAGCAGAGTTACGATGCCTGTGTTCAGGGACTTCATGCTGCCGCGATAGTGCTGCCATTGTAACAACAGAATTGGCGTAAATCAAGTAAATTAACAAAGCGTCTGTATATTTAGGTATTAGTTGACAATTGTACATTTAACTGAAGTTATTACACCAATAGTACATTTAGTTGAAGGATTTCCAGCAATTGTATATTTGGTAGGTATTAGTTATTGTAATTATTGTACATTTAGGATAAGTTAGTATCACAATTGCGGATTTACGGTAAACTACTCCCACACTGGTATATTAAGCATAATTGATCACAACTGAATAATTCCAGATTCTTGTCAAAAATGTAGCAAGAAATTTTCTTGCTAATTCTAAGAAATAGCATAGAATTTATGACTTATTTGAATTATTACAGTTCTGTTTAAGATTATAAATATCTCAATAAGATAAATAAATATCTACGTATTCGTGGCACTAGAACACTGCTAAACCGGCCACTTACATAAAATGGTTTACAAATACATTTGCTTTTATAAATGGAAATATAATGGAATATTATCAAAGAAAATTGGTTATATTACATTGAGTTCTTTATATCACCACGAAAATTGGGATTATCCAATAAAAAAGGCAGACAAACGCGATAAATTCCCTTGTTATCCCCCGCCTACTCACTCCGTTCTTTTCACAGACTCCTCCGGCATTTTTAAGATCTCCCGTCCACGCCAGTCCCAAGGTGCCCATCTCGAAATCTCTATAGGTGAACATGTAAGCCAGGCAGAAAGCATCGTAGTCCTCTTCTGAAATAAGAAAATCTAATTATATCACATATTGTATTGTGGTATAATTATCTAAGACTCATATAAATTGACTCTGTTCAGAAGTTTTACAAATAGGTCAATACGGCACTTCAAGTCAAAATTAATTACCAGAAAAGAGCTCCAAGTATTTCTCAACTCCGTAATTGTTTGGAAATCGATAAGCAGGGTCTTTCAAAGCGTCCAAGGTGTGCACTTTTATTCTTTTGATCATAAATGTTATGTTATCCGGTTTTCCATCTTGATTGAAATCTGAAAAAACATTTGCCATATACCTAAGTAATTTCGTCGCACACGTGACACAGAAACGAGTCTTGTTTCTTTAAGTCTATTATTAGTGTAACGTGTTAATACAACGTCAGAACTCATGTGTGAGACAGAATGTGTTATGTAATATTCACCTGTGACTTTATATATTGCGTTAACTTTCTGTACGTGACGCGTCATAACCTCTATACATGCTTCTTCTGATCCGTATCTTTGGAAAAACATATGATCCGCTTGCAAGTAGACCAGACAAGTTGTTTTTCTTGGATCCACTGTTGCCCTTTTGTTGACGTGTCGTCCGTCATCAGTCCCATTTGCGGACAACACCGTATAGCCCACCGGTTCCTTCTTAACGATATCCTTGCTAACGGTCACTACGCCAGCTTTAGTTTTTATCACTTCGACGTGCGTCTTTGGCTTCGGTCTGGAATCTTCCGTGTCGAGTCGCACTTTAGTAATCAGGTTACTTTTATCGATTTTGGTTTTAGGTTTTCTCGTACTGAGCTTATCGAAGGGATCATTGTTACTAGTGTAAGGGACGTCTAAGTCTAAGGGTAAGTCGGGGTTTTTCTTTGGCTCGTCATCTTGCATTTCGTCTTCGGGAAGCCAACGCTTTTTCCGTCTGTATACTTCGCCGCTGAAGTCTTCCGTGTAATTGTTCGAGGATATTTCTTTTACGTTTTCTTCGTCGGTATAATTAAAAAATTCCCCTTTCTGTCCGAGAGTGCCTTTGATGTGAAGTAGGTGCGACGCGCAGGGCGGTGCGTCCTTGCCCTCGTGCGGATGTTCCACGTCTGATCTCCTGTAGATAACGCTGTGCATTGATGGATGGTCTACGTTATATCGGGACAACGGCTCCACGTAGTACTCCTCTGTGGACGTCCATATCGTTCCATCGAACAGGCCGTCTGCTGTAATAATGCCGTACACGTGCGACGAGTCGTCATCTGAAAACAGTATAACTTTTAAAATCGGTGTTTAAATATTGTTAATTAAAGCTAAATGTATTATAATTTAGTAAAAAGTATATTAAAAATTTTTAATATCTTGTATTATTTCGACAATAAATATTGTTTTTATGTCACGGTAAAATATTTTTTTTTTGACACATATTTAATATTGCCACTGACTATGATGTGCCTACCCTATAATTTAACCATCAACAAGGATTGACGGGCAAACAACGCTATTAGGTATTAAATCCACCCTTTGTAACTTACCATTAAGATAAACTGTAAGAATACATAAATACATAGATGTTTGAGTTTATTCTAACTTTGAGAATATTAATGTCTGCGTAAGTAATAACTGCCATATCTTTGTAAATAATAAAGTTACAAAATCGTACTGTATAATGAGGTTCTTGCGCAATGAAGCGAGGGTGACGATTATCTTGAAATAAGCTTTTGAATCATAAACAAGTAAAGAATGTTCAAATGAACGGCCAACGATATTTTATGCAAACTAATTCTAGGTGCAAAGAGCTTCGGGGCCCCGAATGAATTAAAATCGCAGCTTGCAGTCGCAACGGGAGGGATGGCGACCGCTCATAAATAAGCGTAATCACACTCCACTCTCCCCAAAGCTACCCTTTATTCATTTTATTGATAAAAAAACATTGACTAAGTGTCTGAAAGCTTTACAGAAAATTAGGTTTTTTCAGGACCAATTTCCACCCGCGAAGCCTTTGCGTTGAGCATAAAAGAATTCGGCGAGGTGGGCGCTTGAATAAAAATTTAAACAAATGAGCTTGAGTAAAGGGAATGTGTTATTTGACGAGGCATCCCTTCCCCGATGGGTGTAACTTGGCTCGTAAGAAATATCTTTGTAATATTACACAAAGAACAAGGGGTGAAATAAATTTCACTTATATGTGTGATTGATATGTTAATAGAGCTGTGCTTATTAGCATATTCAAACCAGCCAAATATTAGAAGAACATTTTGGGTAACTTTTTATGGATTTTCACCAAAGTGATAATACGCACAGGAATTTAATACTGCGGCAATCAACGGATATCGAAGTGTCAGTTTTCTTTTCAATTTCCTTCCGTTGAATTTGTTTGCCGGAAAATATAATTAGGAAAGAAAATACGACATTATTTTATCATAATTTAGAAATGTAAGGGCACTGACAGGTTGAAGATTTTTACTAAACAAAAAAAAAACGTAACATTACGCTTATAATCCCAGAAGGGGCAGACAGAGGAGTTTAGGAGCTATTTACTAAACAGTTTTTTTTATTATGTGAAATAATTGATTTATTTTCTTAGTTTTTTATCAAAGCATCTCTATTTACAAATTATTTAAAAGCAGCTTTCATTATCCGTTACAAATCACCAATGAATTTTCAAACTAAATTACAGACGCAAGTACATAGTGAGTTGTTTGACGAATATACATAATGCTACTGAAGTTTAGGTTTTATTAATTCGAAAAGATTGGAACTCCGGAGAAGCATACTCCATTAAACTCGTGAACTAATTTTATCAAAATTCACTTTGTCTCCGCCACACCAGATGGCTCGCACCTCGTAATTCCGTATTATTACGTTAGTCACAGAACATAGAAGTTTGTTCGGCTCGTGTTGAATTTATTGTTTCAACGTCTCGGATATGAGGAGTTAGCATACGCGCAAACTCATACTTCCACGATAAGCGTAATCTGGAGCTTTGTGTTTCGTTCGACACGTGAAATATTAATGGCATACTTTAAAATGAAATACGTATATTACGACATTAAATATGTTATAAGCCTGCCAGCAGTGATAGCCTAGTGGTTTGAAATTCGACCTCTCACTCCGGGAGACCGGGTTCAAATCCTAGCGCGCACCT
>DWJK01003991.1:0-12471 GCA_018248815.1 Croniades pieria auraria
AATGAACAATCGTATAAAAATGACAGATTCCAAATTCAAAAGTAGTATTTTGTTTATTTTTAATTGTAACAGTATTTGTGGCCAGACTAAATATAAATATGTAATTGACAGATATACAGTTATGTTATTTGTTATTGACAACATTTTTGATAAGTATGTACAGTTGGTATACAATAGTTTTGACCATTAAATTAACTTCCGTTACTATTTTTATAGAATACACGGTTCATAAAATCTACATATGTTGATTAAATATGTAGGTATTGTTTTCAAAGATAACCATAGACCACATCGCTAAAAGGTCGGTTGTGTTACGTCGTTGTAACATAAATTACGTATTCGCGATTATTCATCAGTTTATTTAGGAGCTTATCCATGTTACATAGGTATGTGCCCCACGCACTGCGATCGCGCGAGTCGCGGTGCAGAATGACGGGCGGATATATGCTTCGGAGGGTTTTGTTTGGATTTCATGCGGGAGTTGGAACGGTGGAACAAAATAATCAGCCCTTTGTCTTGCGAGCCGCTGTTGGCTCGTACTGGGACTCGCATTGTCTGTGTCGATTGTTTACTTCGTTAGCGGAGCGTCTATCTCTCCGCCCGCACACACGTCGCCTTAACAACCTTTGATTGCAACGTCGTATTCTCCACTGAGCGTGTTCTTTTCCAGAGGGTTCCGGAGTGTTCTCGCCATTTCCACGGTCAAACGAACTGTATTATCGTCGATCTGATTGAAAATAACCTCAATAATGTCAGCAACACGCGGCGCATAAAAACTTTCGTGAGGATGTTTGCCTTAACGCCCGTGGCTATATGTGTGCTTGTGTAGGCTTCTCGGCTTGTAGTGCTTGACGCCACCTGCGTCCTGTACGGGGCTCTGCGTCGTGTGAATTTATGTATGCTTTCAACGCTTTTACCGTGTGCCACCTGACCTGGCGGGCAGACATTTCGCCGGACAAATGTCCCCCTGTCCTTATTTATATTGGATACCTTATTCTAACTGTCGTGAGCTACTATTAGGTACGTACGGGACTGGTGATTACGTATGTAGGTAGGTAGAACATTGATTACACCGAGTTAACTTCCATGCTGCCCCTTTTATTTGTGTTCGCTGACGGTTGTCTCAATATTAAAGCCATACATGTGTTCAATGTGTCGTTTTATTTCAGCTTTCATTTAGACTTTTGTGCGTTTATTTCTAAACTACAAGATAGCTAATATAAATATGTTAATTAAAAATCATCTTTAAAATCATATCTTTCATCGTTCCACTGTTGGATCCTAATCTCTTTTGAGGTTGGGCAGGGGTGCTCTTCTCAGAATAATTATTCTTAATTAACAAATATTAAAATTATTAAATGATCAGGAGAAATAAGGTTTTACGAATTTTGCTATAAATTCCTTTTTAGTACGGGTTCTTACACATATCTACTCATTGATATAAGGTGAAGAAAGAATCATCACGAAGAAATAATATTTATGTAGTGTCATATACACGCAATTTATGATGATGATAATGTTCCATAAAAATACATACATATGTACATAAATACTTTGTTGTTGTCTAATTTGCAGTTAACTGACATCTAATATTTTTATTTATTTATTATAATTTAGAATATATCTATCGGTTTAGTAAAATGAATTAATTAAATGATGTCAAATAATATTATAAAATATTTAAAAAAAAGTTATATTATACCAACGTCGTAATAATTAAAAGTTAAAATAACATAATAATAATTATATTATTTCCAATTACCATTTACATATAACTTAACTGGTGAACCGTCGGATCGTAGTACACAACTCGTGTCTAAACCTTCGGGGAAATACAAGCGTGATGTTATGTTACAATTAAAATGTCGAGTTATCAACGAATGTTCACTGTCCTCTTGTTGTTCGAAGCTTCGGACGGCATGTTAATCTAATCAAATTCGTTCGGCACACATAGCCGTACTCTACGTTGAAAAATTTTAAAACCAACGGCGCAATATAAAATGACGAAAAAAAGGTCCAAGTACATACTGTTTACAATAAAGTTTAATTCACAGTGAAGGCACTGTCCGGTCTACGTGAAACTTTGTTGGGAAATATTCAGCCATGTTATCTATGCGGCAATGTGGACTTGAATGAATCCCCGTATAATGTGATGCTTGCTTTACTGGAGCTAGCATGTTCTTTTGAGCGTCCGTTAATGTGGGTAGTAGCACAATGTTCGAACTCAACGAATGTCAGTTCGGTCGCCAAGTTAGCAATAGTGTCACGTAGATGGCAGCACTGGCGTCTTTCACACGGGGTTCTCGACAGTTTTAGCATATTCCCAGTACCTCGAACACTTGTACCAGCATAGTGATATGTATATCATAGAAGCCTGACGGATTCGATTCGATCTATCGATCAGCGATGCGTATTGAACGTTATAAGTCGTATCTCGGGAGGACGGTATTGCAAGTTCGCTATAAATCTCATCCGCAGCTGGTCCGGAACACAATTTCACTTGGCAATCTTTCACATAAGAGCCCTTTCTTTTCCACAGCCTCAAATAGGTAGGTTGTCTTAAAACGAACGGACAGACTGTTACACTTGATATTAAAAAAGTTTTTTTCTATAACGACTCGGGAACCGACTCGGGGCTTTTATTTGAATCAAATCAACTTCTGATACCTATGAGTAAAGTTTGTGTTATGAACCGCTTTCGAAATGTGATTGTACTCAC
Organism: Croniades pieria auraria; assembly: GCA_018248815.1. Lineage (NCBI taxonomy): Eukaryota > Metazoa > Arthropoda > Insecta > Lepidoptera > Hesperiidae > Croniades > Croniades pieria. The sequence goes on from DWJK01003991.1 coordinate 2,720, forward strand.
TGTAATAATTGCAAAATCAGAATTCAACTTCGAATTGTAATTGTACTAATTGCAAAATTCGAATTCAACTTCGAATTGTAATTGTACTAATTGCAAAATCCGGATATGTATCGTACAGCATTGGTTAATTGGACGATTCGATTTTTCAATTGCGTGGAAAGAGCGTGACATGTGTTATTCATGATGACTTTTATTTTGCTTTAATTGGTGAGAAAACATTTTAAACTTTTTTATTTCGCACTTTGTTTTGTCAATTTTTTTAATTACTTTTTAAAATTGACAATTGCAAATGAACAGACAGCGTTACAAAGGGTCGCTGCTGCCCATATATGTATGCAATCGGACTGTCTGAGTCGGGTAGTTAGTGTCGGTTAGTCTAGCTACTAATATTGCTCTGGACAAGAATGGAGATGATCGCCTCTAGTGTCCACGTAGACCATCAACCACACCCTTCGACACGAAACACAGATTTTTATGTAAACAACAGCTTTATGGTAGAAATAATGGTGGGAACAATGGTGAATTCGGGACGAGCCCTGTACATATTCTATTCTACCTACTGTAATACTATCATTATGTAAATAATTATCTCACAGTCCCGTGTCACATAATATTATGTATTAGACATAACTCAATTCGAAATTTGAACAGACAACTATTACATACTAATGTAGACAGTATTTGATATTGTAAACACGTTTCTAAAACACGATACAAAAAGAGAACGAGAATATTTCTATACGTTGAATAAATAGCGGGTATTTTCTATTTTAAAATATTCCGAGGGCGCAGCTATTATTATCGCGAGGCGAGCGTAGGCGGTGCGTGTAACAAGAGGCACTATGAAAGCGATTGTGAGGCTATCATGCCCAGAGAGATTTAGCAGAGTGGAGTAGCGAGCGACTATACGTATATCGCGGATTATTTGTTAAAGTCTTGTTACTGTAGCCATTCTATTTGACTGGCCGGTTGGTTCTGTGGTAAGTGTAACTGATTGCTGGGCCGGGGTCGTGGGTTCACCCAGGACAAGTATGTGTTTTGTGTTTGGATGCAAAAATATGCATAAGTATACATTTTGGTTATCATAACACAGTCTATTTGACAGACTATGGGATAAAATAGCCGTATTTGGATATATCCGTTTTATTTATTTCCCAGAATATGCCAATAGATTCACCTCTTATTCCATGGTTGGGCGTATGACATAACAGGTGAAACTTTTAGAGTGTACTACACACCTCTGCCTACCTCTTGGAGATGTACAAGCGTGATGTTACATATATTTATTTTATATTATACACTCGCACTACAGCAAGTCGCTCGCGCCGTTAACGCGATACCGTCACTACGAGTGTACGTAACAAATGCAGTGTCACATAACAGTATGCTGCACTAATTTGACGTACTGGACGCGCGCCGGGCCGCGTCCCGTCGCTCGTTATTAAGCTTACATTAGCCCTAGACAATGATGGATACAAATCTATGGTAAGCCAGATAAATGTACTGCGCCGATGAAGTATGGTGACGCGAGTCACTCCACTGCCACTGTGATTTAGTTTAGAATGTAGCTAGCGAAATGCATGTTATATCTTACGTAACTGGTGAAACGTGGCAGTGTAAACTGGTGAAACAGGCTGATTATACTGATAATGTTGTCTGTATACTTGAATATTGCCTTCGTATAGGTACTAGTTCTATTATAACGTGATGTAGCGTTCGCAAAAGAGCAGTTCCGGCTCCTAACAACGATACGACGGCGAAGCAAAAAGTCCATATTGCTTTTACACTTTCACAGCGCGCAAACGAGTGTTTGTTTTTATTTCTCGAATGGGAGAGCAGTAAACGTTATATATGTAGCTTAAAGTTAGACTGAAAAAAATTCTAAGTAAATAACGATACTGAAATGTAAGAATATGGACTGTACTCGCCTTTATCGACACTGCGAAGCGAGTCCTGAGGCGTGCAAGAGAATTAAAGTAAAATAAAAACTTAAAGCGCTTAGCGAAGAGCCGAGTCATCGACTAACAATTATTATTCCTCATAAGTTCCAATCCACAGAACTTTGGAAGTTTATATAGCGAAAAGTTGTTATAAGTATTGGCAAGCGAAGAGCTGGGTGGATCTTCGCGTCGGTTCTCGTAGTTGGCTTTGGGGTCGGAAAATACTTCGATGAGAAGTTCAGTGAATGAAATATAAGTACCTGGAGAGGCGAGCCTTGCTAGGTACTTCCAGTCAAAAAACTCGGAGCGTAGATTTTTTCCCAAGATGTCGTTAATGCAATACATTTTTGGGCAAAATCTGCTTGCATTTTATATTGAGAAAAAATGCGGCATTGAATCATAAACAAACTATATTAATCGAACTGTAAATGTCAATGTAAGCAGACGTTAAACGAATTTTAAAACTAGTATCTCTACATTTTTCCTATGAACTTTTTTTCTTTGAAAATTTGATATTTGAATTATTTATCTGTAACTCTGTACACGACTCTTGTTTGACTACGGAACGTGCCTACCATTACTTTGCATCAGCATGTTATTAGTGGACTTATATCAGTTAAAAAATTTACATCACACACATAAATAAACACATTATATGACTTCCTCACTTTAATTTTCCGTCGAGACTGGCATCATATTTTTTTCTATCAATCGGCTAAAAGTTTTCTCGTTGGGACTTAGCACCGAGTAGAGGGCTAATTAAAATAGCTACGAATAGATTACCGTTTCTGGCAGCCAGCGCTTAATGCTCTGCTTTTACAGCGTCACGGTTTATGCCCGCTCATTAGCGCGTCTGCCCGCTGAACATTTTTATGGCCACACATTATCTCTCCACTTACGATATCTTACTTTATTTCATTAGTTTTAGGGTTCTAAAAAGTTATAGTCACCGTTATTGGACAGCGAAATGTACGCATAATATTGGCCATGTTAGTGGTGTAACATCACGCCTGCATTTCCTCGTAGGGGCGGGCAGAGAAGTGTAGTATGCTTTGACGTTTTACAAGTTGTTATACATCGCTTGGAATCGGGGATGAAGTTATTAATTGATCGTGTTATTGGTACGAGAATTTAATATCTGCGCTTGCAAGTGAAGTCTCGAAAGTCATTTTCAATCACGAGTTCTTTCGAGAATGTTTTTAATTTTATAGGAATAATTTACAATTTAATTTACGTATATAGTATTGAAAATTCAATATAGTTATTTAGAAAGCTCACGAAAATAACTTGCCGTCTCCAGGCTATGTTATCTGAGAAACGTGATCGATTCTGTTGTTCATAATCTTAAACGATATATTTTGTTTTCAAACTCTACATAAATATTCCAGCCATAATATATCTGTATTTAGTAATGAACAGAGAAGGCAATGCAGAAAAAGCACGTTAGGTGTGTAAGTGTAGAAATTATTGGCATTTAGTGCTCTATGTCTACCCCGTGGGGAGCGGCGCGTGACAATATCATTGTAATAAATGAAACATTGAAGTTTAAATCGCATTCCACACTACGCAAGCTTATTGGCAGTTAACTGTAACGAGATAAAACTTCTGTATAGTAAATGACATTATCAGTTGGATATACGCGCGGCATTAAATTATTGTTCCATTAATTGGTATGTGTGGATACAATGTAGTAAATTTTGAAATATAATAATCCAGTTTCACAGTCGGCCGACAATGGCGCGAACTGCTCGTTGTCAGGGGAATTACCTATTGTTAATGTTTTAATTTGTATCCGGTGCGGCGCGCGGTCCGTTCCGTTTCGCAATTATCTCTCTCGCATACACATTTATATATCTAATATTTTATTCGCTTTTCGATAGTTTTGTTATTTAATATTATGTACATATGTATTATGTACTAACGACTACATGTGCAACTTGAACACGTTATGAGTTAGGATATATGGGACTCGTTGCTCTCCGTTTAACTTGTACGAGACCTAGCGTGATGTAACAGAAGAGAAATTTATGTTAACAATTTTTTAATATTATAGTGGTGTATTCTGTTTTATCGCATAATGTAATATCACGCCTATGCTTCGCCTAAACGGTAGGCAGAGGAGTTTTCACGTTTCATCTCTCATTCATCATTATATTAACCTCCAGAAGGATATAAAACGAGCAAAATGCCTGCGTTTTTTTGTGAATAAAATGATACTTTTTTTATATATGTAGTTATTAGATGTAAACAAATGAAAACACACGGCATCATCAAATAAGCATACAGGATGTCTTACTTGTTTGAAAAGTTAGGCGAATGAGACTCTCGATAGACACAGACATACAAATATGTCTGTGTCTATCGAGAGTGATATGATTATTTCGTTAATACACCGGGTCCACGCAGCAATGTATATTCTTAGAGGAAGCAACTCGAAAAGAATTGTATTTCCTTTCTGTTTACCGCTACTTAAGTAATTTTTATTACGTTTCTATTTTCTCCTTCATACAGAATAATGACACTAAGATACCGCTTATATGTTTGCAAGTATATTTATTATAAAAATATATCATTGGTATAAATAAACTACACTGAAGCGTAGAAATGTGATATGTGAGTTAGATATAAAAACATACATAGACTCGTTTTAATATGAACGTATCGCATGTTCAATGTATGTACTTACAACGCTTTGAAGGACTAGAACTAATCAGTCCCAAAAAAAGTTCCAATAATTCCTTGTTCAGCGGCGGTGAAACGGAACGGACGGCCATTTTCGCAAACCTGGCCTTTGTGCTTTACTGTCGGTTTGTTTATTTCGGTTGCCTGCCTCGTAAACACTCGCACACCGATATACTAAAGTTGGCCTTCTTTATTTTCCCACGAGAAATTCTTTTTTTTTTTTCAGAATTACCCCCGGCTCCTGCAAAATTCCTTTCCTCCGACTCTGTTGTTCGGCGCCGTGTATTTTTAGATTGTTTTCGTTAAATGTTGTACTTAAATATCCAGTCGAGTCCAGTTTCAAACTAATAAACTTATCTGTTTTATCGGTTCCTATTATATTTAAAAGCGTTCTTTATTTTACTGCGGAGGGTAAATTGTATACTGGAACAATAGTTCTTAGCGAAGTTGGTAGCACTTAAGGTGGAAATGTTGGACGGCGAATGATCTGATAGCGGCCGCCAGACCCCCTATTCGGTTGGTAGGTAGCTCCTTTATTTACTGCCACAGTAACGCCACGAGCACGCTCCATATACACCGCGTTATTGCCAACTTGAAAACAAGAATATCGCACACATTTCCCTCATATCTTCTGAATTTAAGCGTCTGCCAGCCACCGTTGCTAGTTCTTTTCCATTCCTCCACTTTTGTACCGCGTTCGTGCGAACTTTACAGTAAGTGGTTATTAAACAATGTTCTCTGTTATTTTTATTATTTCCTCTGTTCGCTTTCAATACGTTTACGCTACTATTTTTTTCTTTTTCTCAGAATGAAATGCAAATTGGAGGAGTAACAGCGTTAAAGATACATTTACGTTCAAGAACGTGGCACATCTCTAACAGTTGTGGGAAAATACCAACTGTACCTACTTTTTTCTGTACAACTTGAGACCTATACGAGCGCGTAAGTTCTAGTTAAATTCACTAATTTCTCTGTAATCGTTTACAGAAAAATCCTCCATAGTTTTCTTCAAAAAAAGTGCTAACTGTCCGTCAGGACTGGTCATGCGTTGGTGATAACTCAGGTGACTGACTCAAATGTCCATAGATAACAGCGACGACTTACCATGGATGACCCATTTGCCTATGCACAACAAATGTTCGGGTATTATCTAAATAGCATGTTCTCGTCATTGTATATACAATAGTAAGTGATTATTACATTTGGTGTCTATTTACAAACGTACCCACTCATAAGTTAAATGACAAAGTACATTTTGTTTCGAATAAATGCATGCTTCAATGCGCAGGTACACTTGTATAACACTTTTATTACGCGGCGGCCAGAGGGCATTGAATGAACATTTTATCACCTTTGTGGGCAACTGGCGTCACAAAAAGGTATTTTTCATGACGTTTCCACGTGGATGCATTATTCCACTTGACGTACAGTGGTTAGGGAAGTGCTGAGCATGGCCATTGGTCTATAACAAAAGCCTTCCTCCTCTACCCTGCATAATACGCGCAACAAGAAAATTTCCCGGCAGTAACAGTTTAAATATACCCACTGCGATAGGAGATATGAAAAATAGACGGTAAGCTCTGTGAAATACGTGAATGTGGTTTCAACTTCTCGACTTAATTACTTTTAAGAGCGAATATAACTTGGAAATATAAGCAATTAGAAACTTATTTGACGCTGCTGGTCCGCCCGCGGCGCCGCGCGCGGAGCGCCGTGAGCGGGATGAGCCATTACGTGCTTCGTGGAACTTTTCCTTTTAAAAGTCGTCTCTTACTCTTTTAAAACTTATTATATTGGATAATTTGGCTGAAAATATGAATATGATGGCCTACAACTTTAGTAATTTCACCCCGGGAGGAAAAATTCGTCGATTACGTCATGAAATATGATCTCCTACGGGGCTCACCCCGATTACGGCTTTACGAGGATCCGCTTTATTATAGCCTTTACGCGATATCACAGATAAACCAACATCGACTTATTGGAAACGACGAAAAAGGATTAATTTCCGTGTTTTATGTGTGTTTAAATATTCATCTGTTACACAGGCCCTACACTTTTATATCCGATGTACAAAATAGTCAATAATCACTATGTGTATGATCTGACTTTCTAGGAAACATTAAGGCAAATACATACATACATATCTTCACGCCAAGTCCCTTCCTTCGTGGGCAGGGAGTGTAAAGTGCGAAATAGAAGTTTAAAGTACATATACTTATAATTTTGTATATTAAAATGTCCTTAGCTAATAGGATTACCGAAGATTGTTCGAATACTAAATAAAGTGTTTGGCAAAATGCAGCGGCAGTGGCGGATACACTCAGACACAGTAAGGCCGTACCTACCTAGATACTTGTGTTACCAATTATGCAAAACGTCTTCCGCGTTGCGGTGCGCGGGCGGTGGGGCGCTCGCGGGACGCAGTAGGGCGCTCGCAGTCGCGCTCTTTCCTCACTCGTAGCGAAATAACGACCTCAATTTGCATAACAATGCTCGTCACCCCTTATTCCCCACCAGTGGCTTTCGCAGGCAACGCGGCCGTGTCCCACCGGACCCGACACCTTTTTTTTTCGTTCACGAAATCTGTCCAGTGTGAATTTCCATTAGAATTCATAAAATTAAAATAAAACGAAAATAAATTCTCTAAATTAAAACGAGGCATAATGAATCCGCATTGATGTTCTGTAGCGGAATGGCGTGTGCGGTGTGCGGCTTACATTTGATTTAGCGAGTGGCGTGCGTCAGGCCGCAGCGTCGCCGGCCGCCGTCGCTCGCAGGGGCATCCAGCTCGCAGCCTTGCGCGTCATCGCAACGAGCGCTTTTGACCGAGCTCCCAACTTCTTCCTATAACTTTCTGTTTTAATTGAATCAAAGTTTTCGGCTTTTTGTGGCGAGCGTGCCAGCCACGCACGCTTCCCTAACTCCAATAAACTTTCTTTATTAAATTATTGGAAGTTTAGAAACATTCGCCTTTGAACGCGAAACAAATTAGAGATATTCTTGTGTTGCAGTACTCTTCATCTCTTTGCGAATTTCCAGCAAAAGTGATCTTGAGATTTTTCTGTATTTTCTAACGATAATATTTGAACTTGAAGCACAAGAGAAATGCTATGGTTTGGTATAGGCATCGAATGATAAACTGTGAAAATTGATTACTTTAGTTATAGTCCTAATATATATACAAAAACGTTACAGAAATCTTTACGAAATGTTAGGAAAACCGCTGCCTCTTTTATCATTGAAGTAGCAAATTTAATTCGTCAATTTTGATAAAGCAGCATTAGACAAAAGACACGGTGACGTCACTCAGCCGAGATAATACAGTATCCTTGAAGTGAACACTTCATAAAGATATACGATGTTCGTCGCTAACGATCGAGGTATTTGTCCGGGACATTGTTTTGTTGCGTAGCTTTATCTGGCACGAAACGAGTTGTCGTTCCGTTAATTTATAGATCTATCCCCGCCCCGGGCTCCAAGTAACGATTCGAGGCGAGGTGCCACTCCGCGAACATCGGCACCGCGCCGCCTCCGCCTGAATTCTATAACGGTCACGTAACACACTGTTGACTCCTCACGTTCCGAATTCAAAATGGAGTAAATATGTTGCGTTCTGTTATCTCCTTTTTATTGTATTGCGGCTTTATTTTCTTTTCTGCGCTTATATTTTTTTATCTAAATGAATTATTAGTACCTCTATAACTTTTTTTAAATAGCGGCTGTATGTAACATGGAAAGCGACACGATACTAAAATAACAAAGATGCTTGGCCTTTATTGCTTTGACACCGTTACGTTAAAAAGTCGACACAAAATGTCCTCGTCGCCTTAAAAAGGCTTTACCTTTTTGCGCTGTTTCTTTGAGTCTGATTTTTTATGCATATTTTTTTACAGTAAGGAAGCTGTAGCAAAAATAACAAGAAAGCCAGTGACTTTTCGGATGTATTCTATTAAAAAATATTTAATTTTAAATTGAGAAAAGACACTAGATATCATATATATTACTCGTATATTCTTTGTTTACTTTTATTAATAAATAAATTACCCTACGATTTTCCAATTTAAATAATTGCCAAGTATTGTATTAGTATGACATATCTAATTTTTAGTCACCAATAAACCCATTAACAGCGGACAAATGTTACATTTCGTTCCGAGCTTTTCATAGAACTTGCAAGATTCATAAAAGATAAACGCTATTCTCAACGGCATCACTACATTTGACCTCGGTAAAAGCGTAAAAAGCTACCCAAAGATAGAGGCGACGCGGAGGTGAGTGCAGGCGGCAGGTACGCCGGCGCGATGACAGTGCTATGGCTCCCGGCGGGCCCCTTCCGCCATCCTCGTAAATTGCGAATATTAGATTATAAGTACGGGCTGCGGCCGGCAGCGCGGGGGCCATCAGTCGAATACCAAACTCGTTCACTGTTTAACACGGCGCCGTGATCTGAATCTGCTTTTTAGTTATTCCCAATTGCGTCATTCCCTTTCGCCCCCAGCTTCGCCCGCGCCAACATACGTTTGCCTATTGTGTTGACTTTTAGGAGACGTTTCAATACGATTGCCCAATGCCTCTTTATGATTGAGTGGCTTACGCATTCGACTGTTACATTATTGCCATATGATACGCTAGCACTTGGCCGCGATCTCGCCTGATGGAAAGCGCAGATGCGTTTAAGATGGAGCACGCATGCCTAAGAAAAGTCTATTCACCCGTGTTTTGAAGATACTTATTTCATATGTACGAAAACACAGACTAACATAATTTAAGCACAGTGTTTAATCTTCAGTGTAGAAAACAGGCACGTATGTAGTTATAAGACTTTAAATATTTAGTTAAAGTTATTTTCCAAAGTTCCGCGATGAATACCAGCGCATGTAGGTATATACCATAAAGCGTAATCGCGATATACAGCAAAATAAACTTAACTAAGAAAAATGAATTTCCACAGATTAACGCTTAACTCAATTTATTATAATGCTTTTGAATACCTCCTATTTCGATTTTCGTGTAGGAGTCTCAATAAGATTAAATCTTTAAAAATTGATGTTTTTTGAAGTTATACTTCTTTTGGCGCGATTGGGAAAAATGATGAGAGTGAATTTTTACGATGCGCGCGCACACCGA
>DWJK01003992.1:0-12471 GCA_018248815.1 Croniades pieria auraria
AGAGTACTGGCTCTCAGGCGCACAACCGGAACACAACACATAGTCGTTTGGCGGTAGACTTCGGCCTGAGGGTGGTCGCCAGCCAGGCAGATCCCTTAAGGATATAAGGACCTTACCACCTAGCATATACCAACAGTGGAATAACAAATGAGTCGATTAATATTATTTTATTTTTAAATAAATGTAGCGTTTATACACATTATTACTACATTTTATGAATTATAATAGTCTATGGCATACATACATTTCACATAAAAGTGAGCTTGCTTAGGCACATAATATGTACGTACGTATGGGTGCCTGAGTGTCTATTATATTTAGAAGCACGATTGACGACCAGTAATTTAAAAAACTGTTAAAAAAAACTATTTTAATAACATGAAAGGGAATCTTTAAAACAACCACAGAAAAAACACTACGATACTTAAAACAAGCGTTTATTGACTAAATAAAAGAAAATGACGACCGTGGGTGTGGAGACAATATAAATATCGCGAATATAAACGGCTGAAGATTTATTCAGTTCCTGAAACACTGTTATTTATTTTTACTGCGACCGGATGAGCACAGGAAATTGAGATTACTGGTAAAAACACAAATATATTCTCTGATAATACATTTACGGATTTAAGGCGAAGATCATTCCGATGCCTACAAAATCCGCTTTATAACACAGCATCTCACGATTTAACTTCGCCGCCTTATTCCACTGCAATGTACCATGCGACTGAAGGGGAATTACCCGCTAGGAAATCTTTAAATTTCACGTAGAAACATTAGATTTAGGAGATGCTGTACCACTTGCAAGCCAGGGTAACAGCTCTGAGTAATCCGATAGGATCCGACATATCCATGCGAGTTGTGTGTAAAGTGTCATCGAAACTGTCACGTGTATACGTAATTATGCCTTGGAGATTCTTTTTTGAAGTACAAATACCCATTTATCTCATCGTCATGTCACCTATTGTTAGTTGCTGAACAACTGACCAGTTATTCTTCATAATGTTGATTCATGTAATATATTTGGTGTACATGTATGTATATGTATGACTGCCTCGTTGATCGAGTGGTCGCAAGCGCGACTGCCGTCAGGAGATCCTGGGTTCAAATCCCGAGTCGGGTACTATTGGCTTTTTCTAATTTAGAATTTCTAGTAGTGACTCGGAGTCTGGATGTGTGCCCGGTGCATGGCAATAGACTCTCCACCTATTCCATCGTGGGACTTAAACGTAACTGATGAAACGTGGGGGTGTACTACACTCCTCTGCCTATCCCTTGGGGGATTACAGGTGTGGTGTAACATTCGTTTATATGATAGGGTTGACGACGAAAATTAAACTTAACGTTATTTTTGTATTGTAGATGACAAGTGATATCAAGATGTCTGAAGGATCTATTGAATTTCATTATATGCCCTTAGGATAACCAATTTCAGATACTATTTTTTAGAGTGGTATAAACGAACGAACAATCTTATAATTTGTGATTTAATGAAATCATCATCATCACATTACATCAGCCTTTACCGTTCCACTGCTTGACATAGGCTTTTCCAGGGTGTGCCACAATACCCCATCCTTCTCAGATTTCATCCGGCCGCTACCACCTGCCTCTTTAAGGTCGTCGGTCCAACAGGTCGGAGGACGACCCACAGTACGTCTGCCAATTAGCGGTGTTCACTTGAGAACTCGTCTGTCCCAACGGCCGTCGGTTCTTCGACATATGTGACCAACCCAGTGCCACTTCAACGTGCTAATTCTTTGAGCTATGTCAATTACCTTAATTCTCTGCCGGATATCCTCGTTAAGCTACCTTCAGCTTTTGGACTAGTTCCAATGTGAATTTAATGAAATAATCTTACTTTAATACCCATTTTTGGTAATAAATCTGTTTTTAGTTACCATGCAAGATATTGGAGTTATATGTAAATTATAAAAAATTATATGACTAGCATATAACCGCTTTAGAGTACCCCCATGCTTTCTAGAACACGTCCCAGTCTACGTTCAAGATCATCAAATCTTTATTTTACCTTGACGCATATGGAGATTTTAATTCAGTGTTGAAAGTTTATAAATACTATTCCCTTTCTGTGATGGAGCGTGTTTTTTCACAATTTTGGTAACATTTCTCAACTAACTTTTTACCGTCCAGCGCACTGAGCTGGCGTCGCTTTAACCCGCGCTCGGTAGCCAACCGGTTCAGTCTTCACTTTTTACTTCTCATGTCTTTAGTTTTTTGTTTTTCCTCCGCGGAATTAATTGCCCCGGCTTTATCGTTTATCTCGGGAGGCTTTAGGGCCGGAGCACAGTTGATATTGGTTTTTATTCAATGGAGCCGTGTTTGTGAAGAGGCATAAAAAACCTTTCAAGACGCGATACAAATGCATCTGTTTTAATTTTTCCTTTTCGACACAGCCTTTTGAATAGACCCGCGATTGTCGCACAATAGTGCCAGTATACTCGGGTAGCTTAACATGACTGAAACCCTATACGTGCTAATTAAATAGTTTTTGTACAAAATAGATGTGTAAATCGAACTAAACTCTACAGAATTTTTCAATCCAATGACCAAATTTTTACTTGTGTTTCTTCCTTATTTCTTCATGAATTTTTATTCATGTCGGTTTGCTTTGCTTCGTATACACATTGTTATGTTTATCATCTCAATATCAATATTTCGTCAATAATATCGATATCATCCTTTTTGATAAACAAATCGATATATTTTTTAACATTATCGATTTATTTATCACTGTAAATAGATAACTATTTTTGTATGTTTATATCGCTCACGGCACCGCGCTTTGTCCGAGGTTAATGTAACAATTAGCACAGAACATCTTACCTATGGGTTCTAGGGACTCCCTATTCACTTATGGAGTGAATTTAGAAAATATACATGTTTTCCTTTTCTGTGAAACCATTGTTAAGAATAATAGTAGCCAGTGTGCAGGCGGCGCAGGGGTCGCGTTACGTATTTCGTGACTACGTCAATTTGGTTCGAAGACTCGTTTGGGAGATACGCAACTCTCCGATTTCGTGAACACCACAGCGCGCCGCCGGCCGCGGAACACACTAAACATTGCTAACGAACTTTATGAGAATTATGTACATTCTCCATTTAATTACAGATGCGATGTCAAATCGTTACGATATCTGTTTATGGAATAGTTGATTGGCTGAGAAAGAATCTACAGGAAATCACCTAATTCGTAGTAATATGGAACACACCACACAGTTATCCTGCACGCTGAACGGGTATGATCGCCCGGTAAGTTACTAATAGTGGCAAGACTATTGATGGCAAGTTACTCCACGGTAAAAAGTTAACAATAACTTCTAAGCGAGTATGTATACGAATGAACAAAAGAAAGACGAAGTAAAACTGTTATTACTTTTTCTTTGAAATGTTCTTATCTTAGTCTCCCCCAAGAGGAAACCGACGCAGCAATTCTTTCAAACAATATTTTGGACAAAGGTCCACAAACACGCCTTTACTTGGACAAACAGTCGGGCCCTGCGCTTATCGGCGAGCGCTGTTTGTTCAGCGCGAGCGTACCTTGGGATTCCTGGAGTCGTGCAAGGGACTATCCGGTACACATATTCTGTTTCCAGATCAGGGCATAATCACAGCATGTAACGGGTGTACCAAAAAATAAACACAACAATTTACCCGTTCATTACATAATGTTGACCGTGGTGCTCCACTCATAGTTTTAAAATTAAATTTGTTAAGACTTTCCACTCAATGTAGGAATAAAAAGTTAACGATTGTTACACACCACTGACAAGACTAATAATTATAAACATAATTAAATAATACATATAACCTTACTAGGAGTTAAATTGAAGAATATTTGATAAATAGATATACGATATAGGCTGGTCAAGTGCGGGTGAAGGCTATTTTACGCGTCGTAAAGACCATTCTTTAGAACCTTAAATTACATGCATTAATGGTATAATGAAGGTCGCTAATTGCTCGATTCACCGGTTTTTTTATTTTGCAAACTCTAAATAACACATTTAGCCGTGATAATACTCAAAAGATAATTAATCACGTTGTCAAATGGCAACATTGTGTTCGCAGAAGTAATTAAATACGAACGACACTAGTTTTAATGTCGATAAAATCTTTCATCGGCGACGTGCCCAATGGGAACTGTCAAAAATCTTAGTGATCAATCAAAAGCAACATTATCAAGTGTCTTTAAATGTTTGGGCAGTTCTTTCACTTTACTCTTATTTTGAGAAGCGGACGTAATTGATTATATGATATTAGCGCCGCAAAGCTGCTCCTTCATGAAGGACGCTTGAGGGGCAACAGCTTCAAAATATCATTTTATTTGTGCTAATAATAGGTCGTCGTTATTTTGTTTAGAAATGTTTTAGTTATAATAGGATTTAAGATTTTTGTTTCACATATTTATAAGCCGAGGACAGGGCGCGATGGCTCTCATTGAAGAAGACCTTTGTCCAGCAGTGGACTCAAATAGGCTGATGGTGATGACGATGATGATGATGATCATGATGATGATTTTTATATACCATATGAAACCCACCCATGAAGTCCACTACTGGACATAGATCTTCCCTAAACTGTACCAATCTATCCGGTCCAGGGCGTTTAAAGACCAGCTTTACTATTAGCATGATACAAAAATCTTGTATATTATGTGAAAACGCCTCCGGCTTTGATAAAACGCACAACAAAATTAGTGAAGTGTCCAATACTTAATATCCCTCGCAACACGGACATTTTTGTAAATTCCAGATAAATATATACTGCGAAATAAGTTGAATGTACTCCGCAGTATCACAGTACAAAGCAGATACAATGAAAGAAAATTTACGTGATTATTTTTGTACTCAGATCAAAAGCGAATCGCGGAATTAAAAAAACATTATTATACATTATACAATACAAACATTAGCCGAAACAATACCATCTGAGAGTTCCGTCGTTAGCATAAATCCGGTCCGCTTCAAAACGTACATTCGGCTACATAAATGATACGTAATTAAAATAAATTATTATTGTTATTGTACATTTGTTACTGAACTTCCAGACCACTTGATGTTTACGGGCTCCTGTCGCTCATACACATTTATGTCTACTGTTAATCATAAAATGTCCTGGAAAATTAAATTTATTATGAATACCGACTATTGCGTTCGGTTCGTAAAAGTTCTGCCAACCTGTAATTGGCCAGGGTGGCAGATAATGGCCTTAAGCTTTCTCGATCTGAGAGTAGACCCGTATCCAACAATCGAACGAAAGGGTAGATTGTGATGATGATGAAAATTTTAAGTTGTGAGTTTACATTCAATTTCTTGCAAGGACGTACTGGTTATCTTTGCCCCAGTATAGCCCGTCGGTCTTAGTACAGCTCATTGGTCAATATTGAACGTTGGATCGCTTTCGTGCACGTCGCGAAAATGTACGTCTAAATCGATAGCCAAACGAAACGGCCAAATAATTCCGCCACGTCCGCTGCCAAAAGCGAGCTGGAAATAAAAAAAAAATAGAAATGTTCGAGTGTTTCCGAATGAAGACAAGTTGCCGGTCGCTGAGCGGCTTTTGCGAGTTTGTGCTTAATTTTTGCTATTTGAACGAGTTCACGGAAATGTAGTTTTCTGTATATTTGAAACTAATTAAATACGAACACTGATAAAAAAATAACAATCGACCCATTTCTCGTTCCACTCTTGGAATATGGGTCTCTTCTCATAATGAGAGGATTGATGAACAGTGATGGAACGAATTAACGTCAATGCAAATGAATGTCAAGTATAGTAATGTAGATGAAAAAAAAAAAATTCATTATGATACAAACATTTTTATTTACTTAGCTACTTTTTTTATTACTTCGCTATCGTCCGTCAGAATGCCTATATCAATATGATGGTGTAAAATTGAAGAAAGCATCAAAAATAAAGTCTTGTCAGAACGATCAGCCGTTTTCGTTGTGGTTGTAATCAGCCATCGTGATTGTTGTCAGTGTGTCCTCTTTGTATGTTAATTAATTCATAATATACGGCTATAATAATAATAATAATCATAATCGACCCATTAACATTCCGCTGTTGGAATATGGGTCTCCTTTCATATTGAGAGGGTTCAGGCCGTAGTCCGCCACGCTGGCCAATTGCGGGTTGGGAGACTTCACACACCTTAGAATTATTTTTTTTTTGTAAATTCTAAGGCGCGCTGGTTTCCTCACGATGTTTTCCTTCACGGTTAGCAAGTGATATTTAAATTTAAAGGGTACTTTTGTAAAGAGGTGCGCGCCATGGATTTAAACCCAGCCGCTCCGGAATGAGAGGCTGCATTCTTAACCACTAGGCTATCACTGCTGTAACCTACGGAATAATATTGCCTTACTGAAATATGTATGTATCTACTTCAGCGGTATAATGTCGTCGATAAAAACCAAGCAGTACTCAGATATATGGTGCCAGATGAAATAATATCGACATAATCAATACTTTTAATCTCACAGAAAGCCCATAATATGTATAAATATGTAATTGTACTTTTAAACCGGCCGAATAATAGAATTCAAACGACACACAGGTATTTCGAAGGTGCTCAAGAACGATACGAATATTCTATGGTAGCAGTTAATAATTAAATAACTGATGTAACGAAGTGTTTTTGTTCGCGACTGTACGTCACCAATGACTCGACTACTCGTAATATTGTAACGAAGTCTAATGTTTCCGTCGCTACGGAATCGAACAATAATCTTCTAAAAGGCATTACGGAGCCACTTCCACACAAAAAGAAATATTTCGCAACTTGGAAAATACATTTGTTGGATGGTAACAGAGTTTTTTGATATAATTGAATGAAATGTTTACTTAGAGAAGCCCTTTTTACGTCGAGCTGGATCACTTCGCTTTTTCGGAATTCATTATTACTTTATATCTTCAGGAGGTAGGATACATTTTGATTAGGTTCAAAATGATGTATACGGTACATTATCACATCAAATATTTCTACTCTCGGTATGAATATTAGACGAAGCAGATCTTTTTTAAAAACTGGAACATCTACGGTATGTAATAGATTTACGAAATTAAATTCCACGGTACATACAAAATGAGACGATGTAAAATAAAACAATTTGCGTCAGGGAGTACGGTAACGAAATTGCCTGGTCGCTCTCAGCAGCGATGCTCTTCTGAAGGTAATATCTAATTACTTTTTGTTTCTTTTATCTTTAGCGCCACTTATCTAGAAGACACAACACCCTGTTGCTGGAGAATTATTCACCGCTGTCAGTTTTCTGTGCGACCGCTGCGCTGATGGATATCGTTCAATGCCACTTAGTCATACGTGAGTGATTTACTCTATACAACAAAGACGAAGTAAAAATAGTGAATATGACAAAACATAGAACATAACATCACGCCTGTATTCTCCCAAAGGGGTAGACAGAAAATTGCAGTATTGTCACTTTTCACCAGATATGTTATACGTCTCACGGAACAGAGGGCATGCTGCCATATAACGGGCCCATTACGAACCTATAATCCATTACAGTTACTCCCTGGTCATTCCTCGATAAACTTTAGTTCGGAGTTACTATGCGTTAACGAATTATTATATTATTATGTGTCAACCAACGAACGAAACACAATTATTTACGGCGTCGGTGTCCGCTGTTGCAACAGTCATATATTTTTACATCGTGACACTCATCTCGCCTAAACAGTCGTAAAGTAAATATTCATGTAATGATGTCTCGTTTGGAGACCAATATAATATGTTTAGAGCCTCGTAATTAATACACAACACGCGGCCGGTTTTAAAGTTAGTTTTTAAGTATTCAGCTTGACGGTAAAGTAACATATGGATTACTCCATGGGACATTAACTGATGAAACGTGTGAGTGCTACACTCCTCTGCTTACCTTTACGAATAAACTCAACCTTGATGTTTTATTACGTTAGGTAATACACGAGATTAAAATTTCTGCCAAATTTCGACGCATAAATTTATTAACAAAATCTTGCATTCCTACAGTCCTGTTCTAGTTCGGTTACACATGTGTAAACCCAGTAACAGAGATTTTGGTATGCCTGCTGCCTGCTCGTTCACTACTCTCTTCAGTCAGACAAACCATCGGCAGCGGAGCGGCACCGCTTTGGTCGCCTGCTCGTGGACAAAAACGACAAATGAGTCGCGTAAATCTCTTCTTAATCGTCTTTCATACCGTACATATTGACAACAAATAATTACAGTATCTTCCAACTAATACCCAGCAGTCACTCTTCACACAGTACGTCAAAATGATTTATTACAGCACGTACACATCACGCGTCGCGCTAGCAGCATGGAGCGCGGCGTTGTTCGGCACAGCGTATTCACAAACATTTTTATTATTATCAACCGTCAGTTTTGGGTTAACGTGACAGCGTGTCCAGAGCCACGATAGACGGTAAATTGCATCAGAAACGGACTATAGATATTGTGTGGAAAATTCTGGAACATCGGCCACCGTGCCAGACTGTCGGCATTTACCGCTGCCCAGATTATTATTCTGACATCTAGGTTACACCAATTTGCGTATGTCTTGTTTGTTCTTTGAAATTGAGTGATGGTATACGATACTCGAATTCCTTTTATCAAATTGTTAATGTTTTTTTCGACCGTTACGACTCAACCCCAAAGGCAGATAAAAACAGTTAACCTGTAGTGACTGACCCGTTTCATTAGATCAGCACAAAACTGACTACGAGAAGAATCTTATATGATAGGGATAACTGAAAATTGGTGTACTCCTTGTAGACATTCGACATAACATGAGTTATTCGATGAATCAATGCATTGTGATAAAATGTATATAACAATATGTTCAAGGTTAAATTATTGATAATAAATATAAAATTATTAGTAACAATGGCGATTTTGAAGGATAAAACATCTAGCAACTAGACATTGAGCCGTCCAAACATAAGATGAGCCACAAAAACATCACCTACTGATGGACACGAATGGTTTAAGGCAACGTAAATACGCCAACCGATATATATTCCAAACTGTCTTCGATGTACAGACAAACCTTTTGCAAAATTGTATGTATAAAAGATTAATATGCATGTAGATATTGTAGGTGGCGGTTCAAAACTGTCGATGACTCAAACATTACAAAACAATTACACGCGACACCGCGATTTATACCACCGACATTAATAACAGACTAGTTACACAACTGACTGCCGTCACACACGCCCTTATCGCACTCACAATTAAGAGTAAATTCGCTTGCAAAAGTGCAATTATTATACTTGTCACCCAATGTTAAATTTTCGTATTCTAATTTGAGTTTTATGTGCGGGACATAAAGTAAAGATTCAGTTGTACGGCAATCGCAACATTGTATTAATACAGAACAAACATGGAGCAGAAATGTTTTCTTTTTCATTTTAGCAGAGAAACCGTTTAACACACACACACAATATGTACATAGCAATAGCATCACTCATGCACTAGAAACGACGCTGGCAACGCCACCTGACAAGCAGGTATTTTATCGGTTAAGCGTATATTTTCAGTACTTTGTTTCTCACTACGAATTAAGTCACGACATCTCCAAGTATAAATTTCAAGTTTTCAAGGATAGACATATTTGGCACTCCCTGCTCTCTCCCTACCCTGTAAGGGACCTGGCGTGGATATATGCCTGTATTTCTAAGGACGCACGTACCAGTTACTCGTAATAAAACCTCAGCGTGGCTCTCGACTGCGGAAGCGCCGACACATACGAGTATGCATCAGATGTTGTGCTGTTGTTTCCTTTGAGGTATAGAGTTGCGTCTGTTACTGATCTCAAACACAACCTTCATCGTGTTAATAATTGACATTGTGTGAGGACTTCAGTAGATACTTAATAACTCATGTTCATCTTATGGTAATTTTTGCAAGAAACTTTAGAAACAATGGCTGACACGAACAGTATAGGACATTGCAATTTGCCGATTCTACTACTGATAAACTTTTTTTTTCCACAGCTGACACGATACAGGTTGAGGGTATTGACAAGGTGCACATGATAATTTCTGATTTTATGTTTACTCACAAATGACAGACAGGACAGGCGAATAAGAAACCAAGTCAAAACTGTAAGTAAAGGACCATAAATCGGTTTTGATTAGCAATAACATACAAAATAAAGATAGACAAACAGTTGTCCTCATCGGGAATCGAACTCCAGTCTGTCGTTACGGTATCGGCAACCTCAATGACAAAGAGTATTCTAACGTACCATGTCCTCTTTAGAGATGAACTGGTTGAATTTAAAGAAAACGATTAGGTTTTCGTTGCATGAAAAAAATATACTCTATAGTAATGTATATTAAGAATCATCATCGTAGTTTATCGTCCCAATGTTGGACACGGGTCCCCCCTCTAAACTGTAATTCTAAAAACAGGAACTTTCTTCCGTATTGTTCACGGCTTCCAGCCGAGAGCGGACTGGTGGAACTTAGAGGTTTAATTTGGAGCAGGGCTGGCGCTTGACACAAAGGCGCACTCCACGCTAAGAGCCTCGCGAGACGGCGCGCTACCTACGTACGTACGCAGGCTCTCGTGTTATACTCATCAAAAGGGTTTGATAGTGATCAAGTAAAAGCCGTGTCCTAACAGGCGACCATTTTTAGTGTCAATTACATTATCAGAACCGTTGTGGCAAATTCTATGTCAAAAATGTGACGTAACTCCTACATATTAGACTCTTAAAACTAATTATAACTGTCCATTATGCTGGTAATTTTTAAAAATATTAACGCAATAAGGAAAACACATACTGTGACCTTAACATAGAGCAACTGCATGTCTACCGTAAACTTCAGCACTGAATGCTCAGCTACATATGAATACCGTAACACCCATACCGACAATGTGTGTAAGTGGTAATCCGAAGCCGAAGACCCACAGCCCCGAGCCACCGCTGGAGTCACACTATCCAATTAAGAGTTCAGCAGTTAGTTAATATGAGAATCATGACACTTTTACCTGCGTCGAAAGGATTGAGAAGTGTTGCAAACCCTTTTGAAGTGTTTATGCGATGTTGCGTAACCGAACCATTACTTCTATGTACTTCTGCCGTTAATCAGCATTAAATTATGTTGTATTTCAGTTTCATATTTGTGATAGGCAGACATTGAAACATATCGTGAACCAAGGTACTTTTTAAATTTAGCAACACATCTGTGGCCGATTGCAAGAAAAAAGTTTAGACTTCTTACTGGTCACTACAACATCCTAAAAAAAATTAAGTTTGAAAAGAACATTCTGATTTTAGTAAAAGCTTGTGATATGGCAACACATGATCCTTAGGGGCAACGACGCATTTGCTATTGAGATGTAGGTGTGCTGGTGCTGCAGGCTGCAGGTGTGCACCAGAGGGTGGCTTACCCCTTTAATTCGCGCTAAGTAAACAATATTATACCTTAATTTTATTTTTGTACTGTCCTACTATGTTATGTATACTGATAGCGTCGAATTAAATTACATTTACAGAAATATCTAGTAGAAATATTTTTTAAACAAACAATAAAGAGTATTAAGAATCATCTATTATTATAAAATCAGACAACGTGGTTGTGTCAAAGATGTCCATATCATTAGTACACGTCCATCGCGTTATTCATATCCACGGGCTTGGGCCTGAAGAGTGAACACGGTTAAATCCAAAGGGATTTAAAATTGTCAGTGAAACGACTAGTGCTACAAGTCTAATTTGGTATGCATACTAGTAAAGAAATATTGACGATTATATCTAGAAATAAAATTGTTTTTGAAAATATGCCAGTCTTCAAAAAGTTGTCATATCCGTTCTCTGATGGCTTGTTATCCAAAGACTATCAGAGCTCTAATAACTATGATCCTAACCTACTATCGCGATGAAGACACGAGATACCTCCGCCGCCAGAAAAATCTCTTTTAGACAGAGAACGAACGATCGAAAGCGCCAGTTGCAACTAGTTAGCAATAGCCTGGTCCAATTCATAGTTATAGTCCGAAGAAAGCAGCTTGACAGCTCCCGGCCCGCGGTTGTTTGCCAAGCGAAGATTACGGGAGCGATTCTGTGAAAACGAGACATGTTATGGGATCTGCCAAATCTCAGGTCGTAGGACTTCCATCGCCATGGAAACTTACTAAATTTAATGTATAGCTGATCGCAGCCATGATATTCGTGTGGTAACGTTACCTCCACCGAACACCTAATTGGTTCGCGAATAAATCTACCGGAACTCGACCAGTTCAATCTGAACCGCTGAAATTCGATGTCGGCTCCAAATTTCTACGAAGACTAAGAGACAAGGCAGGTCAAGATACGGTAGCGATGTCTTCAGAGCAACGAACCAGCGATCTCCACATGCTGCCAAGGCCACGCATTGACAAAAACCATTCATTGTGATTGTGACTGACGGCCCGTTTAATCGGAGCCGACAATAG